>JANHFX010020517.1:0-35342 GCA_027560015.1 Chloroceryle amazona | reverse complement strand
ATTATCTTTCTTCTTAGATTTATTGAATAAAAATATTTTTCAAATATTCAGGTTTGAATTACAAAGAATATAAAACCTGACACACCCAGAGGTGTAATATTCAAAATTCACACACTGTGTATAATGAAGAGAGTTCATAAGATAGCTGAGCTCAGTCTGCAGTCCTTAATCATGTGCAACATACTCTGAAATCACTAAAATTATGCAAGGTGTATTGCACTGAAGTTACATGTCATTAATGTCAGGTGATAATGATAAAGAATCTTATATTAATTGGCCATGCACCCATGCAAAAATCCCACTCTCTCATACAGTCTCAGTATTTTCACACATAATTAAGTGCACACAGATGCTTGCAAAGAACCAAAATGAAAATCACTAAAATTATACCATAATTTTGCTGATGCCAGCTGTAAAATTCCTGTAGCTTCAGCTGCACTGAGCTAACATCACCACTGGATATGCAGCTTTCCTGATGCAGTCTGTCTTTATTTCAGAATCAAAACTAAACCTTTCTTTGAAGCTCTGAATATAAGAGAGTTCATTCACTTGACAAATCAAAAATATAGAACCTACTGACTAAAGCAGTCTTGTACCAGGTTAAGTATATAATATGTCAGGAAAGGAACTCTTTTAAAGAAAATATGATTCATAAAAGCTGTCCTAAAGATGGAGAAATAGGCCTAGTCAATTCCAGGAAACAAGAAAAGCACTAAATAATTAGAAATAAAAATCATGCCAACCCTCAACTGCTTAATTCTTAATTTACACACACTATTTTTTTCCCACCCAGATTTCACCTGTTTCTAATCTACAGCACCAAAAGAACTTCAAAGATTCTAACACTTCCTAAATTTTTGTTCAATAAGAAATTGTAGCTTAAGCTGCAGTTTAATAGAAGCAGAATTACAGGAACAGTAGGAACCAACAGTTCTGGTAGTTACTATTAAAAGTTATTTTTAGCTTCAGCAATATTTTTCTTTGTATTCTTTTTTTTTTTTCTTGTGCTTTCCAAATGAAAATATTGCCTATTTAATAATTTATAGAGAAGTAGATAAATGTGCACATACTAATTTTTTACTATTAAATATCATCAGAGTCCACTGCTGACAAAAGTTGGAGGGATGGGGGTAATAAAGAAAGAAATTAAATAATAAAATCATCACAAAGTTTCTTTTCTTTTTTTTTTTTTTTTTAATACCTTGCAAATGCAGGTGAAGTTTCCCCAACAGTATCAGCTGAGACTGCTAGATACAGTGAAGAGATGTGCTTTTCCTGCCTAATAATTCTAAGCTGTGAACACCCTGTCAGAGTTTAAATCCACACAATCAATTTCAGAACACAGATTTCAAACTCTGCATTAATTAAGAGGCCAGGCCACCCACTGCTCCATATCAGAGCTTTTGCAGAACCTTTGGATAGAGCTGTTCTGCTTTGCATTTAAGTATTTATATAGACACTGAGAGAGCCCACAAGGAAACAGGAGTAAGTGCCTATATTGATGACTGTGTCTTTCAAGGGAATGAAAGAGAATGACTGAGTGACATGTTTTGCTATCTTGTTCTGAAAAAAAAAAGAAAAAAGTAAACAGCATCAAACAAGGAGACACCACAGGTTTCAGGTACTTTATAAGTCAGTTGTCCTCGTGGAAGGTTTCAGTTTATACCTCTTGTGTATATACAGAAATTGAATTATTATCTTCCCCATGCTGGTGAGTGCTCCACTTTCTGGACATCATTAAGGAAAGAATACATAACTTATAAATTATTTGGATCCACAGAAATAAAGAAATCAGTGATTTACATGGTCCTACTCATAAACTCTTCAAATGTTTCAGTTTCTGAATAAAAACACAGCCTGATATTATAGTTTTTCTGTTTTTCGGATGGATAGTAGAGGACAAATACTAAGGCATCATAACACAAACTTGTGAGATTTATTGATTCAACTCTAAACTGCTGGAATTTCCATACATCAGAGCTTTCAAGTAGTAGTGCACTCACCCTATTACATATCCATTAAGGGTTTTTTATTATTAAAAATGCAATAAAATATTTATAACTCTGTGACAAACTCCTGATGGTAAGATGAACGCACTTCTAAACCACTATGATTATCTAAAACAAAGTTTTACACATATATCTTATTTGGAGGGTTTCTTTTTCCCCTTTCCTTTTCCTTTCCCTTTCCCTTTCCTTTCCATCTCCTTCTCTTTCCATAAGTTCAGTGAGTTTTACTTTCAGAGCTATCAAAATTTTCAGGCAATCTACAATATAAGGCTCCCTGATGAGTGTGAGAAATGTCCATCCCTTCCCAGCAAAGTTTGAAATGTAAATTTCCCTTAGGGCTATTTGAATATCCTTTTGTGAATTCAGAAATAATTAGATGATCTCTTATAATGAAGCAATTTATATTAATAAAATAAAAGCCACAACCTATCTAATGAAGGTTGGAGGTGGACTCTCTGCTCCCTTGTTAGCACATCTTAATGCAGCATCTTTTTTCTTCTGGGAAAGCAATTGGAAAGTATTCTCAGGAGATGTCTGTACTAGAAAGGACATGAGAAGATGCATAGACAGGACTAATGCATGTCATTTCAAAAGTTTTATCATATTTTAGTGTATAGTCAGCAGTCTTCCTTTAAACAGATACATTTTGGTAGTTTAAGCATAGTTCAAAGTAGGAATATTTTCAATCAATTTCATCACTTAATGCCTGAACTATAATGGTATTTTTATTTATTGATGCTGTTGTTTTGTTTTATTATTATTATTTTTGTTGGTTGTTTTGGAGTTTTCTTCTGTGTTTTTTGTGTGTGTGCGTGTGTTTGTTTTTTTGGGGTGTGTTTTTATTTGTTTACTTGTTTGGTGGTGTTGTTGGTTTGTTTGTTTTAAAAAAGGTAGGAATAAACTGATAGCTAGGAAAACCTCTACTGTTAAGTTCAGGGTCTTTTTTGCTAGATGTGGGCCAGTTCATCTAGTTATATGTGCTACAAAGGCCAATCCAGGCCTAAGGGTCTTTTTCAAGTTTTGAACTAAACATTAGGTCAGTTTAGCAGCAGACTTGATACTAATAAGGACCCCACAGCTTTTTGTGCTGTTCTAAGCTGCAGTTTTAATGCAGTCCAGGATCTCACTTCAGCTTGGAAAAACAAAGAGACATGACTGCAGTTTAGGGTTCTAGTATAATTCACACACCCATCACGGCCCAGGAACAAACTAATTATAAGTGCCCTGCAGTATTTAAAGTTTACTCCATTCCTGGGCATGGTTCATTTAGAAGTCTTCTTGTCCTTAAGGAAAGCAGTTAATGAGAACTACATGTTTCTCATTAAGTCCAAGTACAATACAGTAAATTAAATTTAAAAGTATTGCAGAAGATCTAAAGTTAATAGATTAAGTAAAAGAATTTTCTAGATTCAGAATGGATCCTGACTTTCTTTTGTTCCTTCTCCTTGAGTTTCACTTCTGACTCTGACCTATAGTTCACATACTACAAGTAGAGTATGACAGATCTGCAATACTAATACTGACTTTTCATTGCCAAAAAAAGAGAGCAAAAGCATGGAAAGGAGTTTGGAATTCCAATCTTTGCATTAGATAATTAAAATTATTTTTAAGAAATCTTTGCTTTACAGAAATATTTCCTTTCATAACATAAAATACAATATTATTTTAAAATTCACATTAGAAAGAAAATTAATGTTCCACGTCTTAACTGAAATACAAAATGGCAGGCACTAGCACAACAGAAAAAAAGAATTCCTCAGCATTAGCAAGGGAATAATGAAAATTGTAGAAAGCATAAGATCTTGTTAAGCTGCAGAGAAAAATCCCTTGTTACAATAATTCACTATGTGGCTAAGTTGAACCAATAAATTAAGGACTTCCTTAAACTCTGTAGGATAGTCATTATTACAGAGTCATATATCTGATAAAACCACTTGAAACATAAAAATTCATGTTTATAAAAGGGCAAGTACAAATTATTTTAGTAAATAATGCATCTGCTAGATATATGCAAATTGTTTTTCAAAACAGTAAAGATTACTAGCAAATATGTATTTTCTACATACAATTGATGAAAAGTCCAAGATTGATGTAAATATTCAAATAAAAATATTCTGATTTCGGCATTTCCCTAAAGTAATTCATAACAACTGTCATTAGTACGTCTTTTATCCCTATTCATTATTGGTCATAATGTAGAAGCATGTATTAAATTCCTATCATATCACATCGCTCTTATTCATAGGAGAAACTGTGGCATCTCATAGAAAAAATATTGTGCCATCAGTAAATACAACTTGCACAGTATATTTGAAGTGCAAGACTCCCAGATTTACTTCCATAGCTACCATAAGCTTCAAGACTATATTTCCAAATAAAAATAATTGCAAGACAATTGTGGAGGAATTTAATAAAAAGGGAGAAATTTCCTGAATAAAAATAATAATAATTTTTCAAATGGCTCTGTTAGAGATCTTAATTATCTAATGCATACCTCATTACACTATTGGTGAGTTGCTAAGTTTTGCAGCTTAGTTTATTCTAATGATTTTATAACATCAGGTAAGGTTTCTTTTCTCCATCGGAAACTGAATCATTTAAGTCTCTGAGACTGAGCCACAAAGGATCAGTAATGAGATATGGTTGCCTAAATATAAATTAAAATTTTAATTTCCCCTGTTGACTGAGAGACTTACCTAAGTTTGCCAGAGCATCTCTGAAAGGAGAGGTTATTGAGCATGTATCACTTAAGATCCAGTGCCCCAACAAGGTTAAGTTGTTGCATGTAGGAGATTGGACTCTTTATAGGAGACTCCTTAACCTTGCAATATCTATCCTGGTAATTCTTTGTACTGAACGACACATAAGCAGTGTCTTAAAGTCCAGGCCAGTTTAGTTCTTTTTGAGTTATTAATTTCCAAGAGTGTGGACTTCCTTATACAATGTCTAAACCAGAGTCTTCCACAAATAACATTTCAAGCCTTTTAAATGCCAGTTCATTTGCATTCAAATGTCATTGTTCTCCAAAATTATGGTGGTATGCCTGTATGTGACATTTCAGTGTGGAGAGTCACTTTTACGTGAGGATAAGTAACAGGGATAGCTTGTGTGTAGAGGAAGGTAATGGCAGATGATGAAACCTTTGGAGCATAGGAAAGGCCTGTGACACTACTTAGCATTACAGAAATATTTGGTTTTGTTTGAAGGTGTAATTATCTTTAGATGTGTCCTTGCACCTCTTTGTGATTGTTTTGGAAGGTTTCAGAAGTGATTACACCCTCAGATGAGTCATAGCAGCTGATCAAGTGCATGCTCCCGGGCCATTGTAATGTTGACAAAAGCACATTAACTTAAGTCAAACTGAACGTTAACATAGATTGAAAACAGCCTGGTTTCGACAACATTTTAATGGAAAAAGACTGCTCATCAAAAGGCAGATAAGGGTTCACTGAGTCAGCTGGATGTCAAACCCCCACATGGCACTGATCAGATCAATGCTGAGGCACAGTGCAAGAGCAGTGTGGGGAAGCCAAGGCCATGAAGACTCAGCCTGCACTGCCTTACTACCTTACTTTATTCCAAAACAGGATAAAGGAGACTTTAGTCAAAGACTAGGGCACTATAAGTGTATGCATTTGTTGTTCTCTCTTTTTATACACTATACACTGTACTAGACATATAGTCTATCTAGATCTAGACTACCACACATCTAGATCTCTCGGTAAAAGATGGCACGTAATACCTTGCTTAATTGAAGCCTCTAATTCAAAACAGAGGTAAATCAAGTCTCTGAATCTAAAGAATATAAACAGTTATTTCCTCCTATCCAAGACAAATGCTTGACTACAAAGGGTCTAACACGCATTTCAAGTTTGTACACTTTGTGTGGCAAAAATGCACTAGCTTGAAGAGCGTAGAGAAAAGTATTGATTGAACAAAAGACACTACTCTAGAAGAATTAGATTAATATTTCAATTCTAGAGCTCTTTTACTTCCTCTACATATTTATGTGTTGGTTATATGCTAGTGTGAATGTTCATAGAAATTAGTATTCATATGTCTGTACTTTCAAGGAAGAGATTTTTAAGTCTGTATTCACCTAGAATTTCTTATAGTAATCAACATTTCTTGTGTATATATGACATAACTAACTAATGGAAGCTATTACTGTAATACTCAGTCTGCTTTTTGAAATTCAAAGTATACCAGTTACTTTCATAAAGAAATTACATATGTATGATAATGTGAAATACAAATAACTTATTTACCTAATACCATTACATGAGAATTCTCCATTATGAATTCAAAAGTAATTTTCTTGATTAAAATAACTTTCAGCCCAAAATATTCTCTCTGGAAAAAAGTGAATTTTGAATAACAGAACCTGGTGTGTATTATGAAAGGATTAAATATGAGAAAGTTTTTATAATTATTGCTATAAAATTATCCACTTAGTACAAATGACCATTGAAAATTAACATTTAAATTATACAAATTTACTATGTATTTTCTAACATCGCTCCCACGAAAAATATTTTTTAGTGTAAAGCCTTTAGATTGTTTTTCCTTTTTTTTCAATTTGTATTAACCATAACAACTTTAAGGAAAAAAAATCTTAAAGGCAGAGAAATGTTCCGTTTGAGTATTAAATAATCAAAAGCTTTCTCACTCAGTAGTTCTGCTGGTCACATACTCTAAAGAACATAGAATATAGCATTTTCATATTATGCAAATGAACCTAAGGATGCCTTGTATTTAGAAATAATTCAAATTAATTTTAACTATCATCCTATATCTTCCCTGAAGATTCTTCAAGGTCTAAAATGCATCATTTTTCCAGGACTGAGACTTGCCTCATAGTAAGATATTAAAAAAGATTTCTTTCTTTTCTTCTTTCAAAAATTGTTTTTGAAGTAGTATCTTTTTTTCATCAGAATATACATTGAAGTGTAAATGCACGACAGGTGAAAGAAAATGCCTATTTCTCATTAGAATTTGAAATGTTGAAGAAAATAGTATTAACCTTGTGAATTGGAGTATAAGAAGTCCCTTTGGCTTGCTCTTGCTTTTCACAAGTTAAAATTAAACATAAACCACTCTTCATCAAAAGGAATGAGGCAAAGAATAATTTAATACTCTCAGAAAAAAATGTTCCTCCTTTTTACTTCTCTAGTTTGGAATTGCACAGGCTTAGTATAATCACAGATAAAATGTAAGAACTATACAGACAAAGATCCAAAAACATGAAATACTGAGCAAAAGCAGTTCATGACTTCTGAATCGGAAAAAAAAAAATAAATAACAAAACAAAACAACAAAGAACTGCATGCCAAAATATCCAGGTACTCTCTCAAAACACAACACAACAAACCAAAACCAAAACCAAAACAAAACCAAAAAGACAAGTAATGCCACTATAGCTCAAGAAACTTTTTCTGTGATCTGGAAATGACCTTTACTATCTGGAAGAAAGATTTAAGTAATAAGAATGATTTGTGGTACAGAGTAGGAATACTGGCCAAATAGAACAGAGACCCATAAAAGGTTCAGCAGCAGATTTGTGTGAATGCATATTGTATTTCAACGGATTTTGTCCACTTCTATAGTGTGATAACAGTCCATACATTTAAAAGTTTTCTGGACCTGGAATATATAAGGATATTCATACTGCATAGTTGGAAGGTGAAAATTCCTTCAGAGTATGCAGAGACAGTGTAGTATTTATTAATGTTTTGGGTTTTTTTATCCTTTAGCTTTCACAAAGAGACAGTCTTTCTGACTTTTTGGGGACAGGGCAAAAAGGAGAGAGATATGTGGGATGAACTGTGAACTGGTTACCAATTAAAACAGGAACATTTAAAATGCCCTTAGTAGAAATCATGCATTCTTACTTTTTTTTTAAAAAAAAAAAAAAATTATATGTAATTGTCTCATATCTAAATTAAGAATACATTTTGTCGACCATATGTTGGCACTATCAGGCAGCCAGCCTCAACTGATACTTTTCAGCAACAGAAAACATACATTTCGTACTGGTGTTTATATCTCATATCATGTTTATATCCCAATTCATAAATCTTTCTGTGCTAAACCTCTGCATTCTCTTGATAAGCTATACAGAGAGAATATGCATCCATGTGCCTGAACCATCTCCTTACATTCATTTTGTGGTCCATTTCAATGGAATGATCTGAAGTAAAAAAGTAGAAAGCTCTCACTATTTTCTAACCTTTCCTACAAAATGACCTTTCCATTAGATATGGTGTAGTGACCTGAACTGTTGAAAGCCTTTTAAAGACTGGTTTTATGCCATTTCCCAAATGGACTTGTTTGTCTGGAAACTAAATAATTAGTTGTCTGTAAGTCAGTTCTTTGCTACCCTATCAAAAGCTTCAAGGCTCTTTAAATGTTGAAAGTTAGCCAGGAAGATTTTATGTTGTGTATAAGTTCGATTTCAGAGCTCAGACCTGAATTCTTTATAGCAAGATCACTGATATCTCAACCACTCAGTCTCCATGGGAGTGAGACTCTGATCCATTCCAGGAAGGGAAAGGAAGGGTGATTTTAAGTGAGATTAACCATCTCAGTCCAGGATAAACTTGAGTACTATGATATCACCCCTGTTTCTTAAAGGTGTCTGGTTTTACTCTTTTACATTCTCTTCCTTTCAAGGTATTTGATTTCACATGAGTCCAGGAATATATAGGTATTTTAAAGAAAAATTCCAATTTGTTTTATCTTCCTTTTTTATTGTTTTGGTAAGCTTCTTTTTGTTATTTATTCTTTCTTTATAGAATAAAAAATGTACTTAATATTCTCATTCCTTACACTGCATTCTTAATTGTACAAATGATAAATATTATTGTTCATGTACAGAAAGCTGGGGAAAAATCCTAAACCTGATAATCTGATAGAACCATAAAGTTCATCTAGTTCCAACACACTTGTCGTGGACATGAACACCTCCTACTCAACCAGGTTGCTCAAAGCACCATCCAACCTGGCCTTGAATGCATCCAGGGACAGGGGCTTCCATACCTTCTCTGGACAACCTGTTCCAACCTTTCACCACTGTCACAGTAAAAAATTTCTTCCTTATATCTAATCTAAATCTACCCTGCTCTAGTTTGAAACCATTACACCTCATTCTATCACTACACTCCCTGATAAAGAGTCCCTCCTCATCTTTTCTGTAGTCCCCTTTTAAGTAGGCTGCTATAAGGTGTCCCCAGAGACTTTCCTTCTCCAGGCTAAACAACCCCAACTCTCTCAGTCTGTCCTCATAGGGAAGGTGGTCCAGCAGATCATCTGTGTTGCCGTCCTCTGGAACACTCAAGCAGGTCCATATCTATCTTACACAGGGGAACCCCGACCTGAACACATTACTCCAGTTGGAGTCCTACAAGAGCAGAGTAGAGGGAGAAAATCACCTCCCTCAACTTGCTGTCCACACTTCTCTTGATGCAGCCCAGGATGCAATTGACTTTCTGGGTTGCAAGAGAATGTTGCTGGCTCATATTCAGTGTTTGAGCCTCCAATACCCTCAAGTCCATCCCCATAGGGCTGCTTTCAAACCACTTATTGCCCAGCCTGTATTTGTACTTGAGATTGTCTCAACCCATTTGCAGGACCTTGCAGTTGGCCTTGTTGAACTTCATGAGCTTGACATGGATCCACCTCTCAATCCTGTCAAGGCCCCTCTGGATGGCATCCCTTCCTTCCAGTGTGTCTACTGCACCACACAGCTTGGTGTCATCAGCAAACCTGCAGAGGGTGCACTCAATCCCACTGTCCATGTCACAGACAATGTCAAACTGTGCTGACCCCTGAGGCATACTGCTCATCAGTGGTCTCCACTTGGATATTGAGCCATTGACTGCAACTCTCTTGAGTTGCTCTATCTGTCAAATCCATGTCTCTCCAATTTAGAGAAAAGGATGTTGTTCAGGACAGTGTCAAATACTTCACAAAAGTCCAGGAAGATGACATCAGCTGATCTTCCCTTACCCACTGGTGCTGTAACCCTGCCCTTAGTGAAGCCATATTGGCTGTCACAAATCACCTCCTTATTTTCCATGTACCCTAGTATAATTTCCAAGAGGATCTGCTCTAATATTAGCTGAAATTTTGGTTCAAAAATACTGAATGAGCAAACTTAGCCCATACTGAAAAGAAACAAGCCTCCTACAAACATAGCTAATTGTAACAACTTACGACACAAGATAGTAACAGACACCTCTTTTTACCTAATCTAATCTAATTTACCTAGGTTCTGTTTTATTTCATGGCATCCAGATAATCAACATGCTTCCTGTCCTCTAAAGCACTGTGGTCAGTGACTGACAAAGAGTATCTGTGTCAGGTTAAAGCCAGTAAAGATCTGCAATGCAATCCTCTGGTGATCACTGTATTTTACATTTCCTGTAGAGTATAAAATACCTGAAAAGACATCCTGGCAAAATGGGGGTCTAATTTCTGCAAAAGATTGATATTTACATTTCTAAAGCATATCCACATACTTAATGTTTATGTTCGTAGATATATATATATACTTATCAATGTAAGTCATTCTTCGTAAATATAAAAATGCCATGTCATGATCCTTAAATGAGAAAAAAAGAGTGTCTCAGAGAACATCTATAGAGTCAAGAAGCTGTGAGGAGGGATCAGCTGATCACTGAACCTTATGAATCATAAACTAGCATCAGCTAAAGGTAATCGGTAGCAAGCTCAGAAAGAAGAAAGTACTTCTTGACAGTCTGTGGTTAAGCTGTGAAGCTCCTTGGATCAAGATGTGGGAGTGCTAAAATTCTACAGGAACTCAAGGGACAACTGGAGAAACTTCATGAAAAGGAAAAAGGACTGTGTACTAGAAAGATATGACCATATTCATGATGATGACTGAGATGTCAGTTATTGGAGGCTGGGAGAATATTGTGAAGAGCTATCAGTATTTACTCGGGGGCTTAAAATATGTTTATATATATATACACACTGTAATTTGCTTCTGGCATCTGCATTTCTCCACAGCTGGCAGGAGAATACACAGATAAATTAATATTTGGCCTTATCCAGTATAGATATATATTTTTATAACTTTTAGTTTATCCCTAACAAAAAGTAGTTTATTGTGTGCAGATGCAAAGGGTGACATTCCACACATTGCCTTGTAATAAGTTTGGAGGCCAATAGTGTATCTCCAGGGTGTAAATCAATTAGTTAAATCCATATTTTTCATGCTCTAAAGTATTTTCACCTTTAGGAAAAAACCCCACAGAATTAATCGGCCTCATTTATTCTCCATGTGACAGTGCTCAAAGTTTCAACTTTTTTTTTCAGTACAGTAATTTCTTCATTTTGAGCTGGAACTGTTCCCAGCTTTTTATGTTCTTAAATATCTGTGAAATAAGTGAAAAAAAAAAAAACAACAAACACAACACAAAACAAAAGATTTTTGGGTGTAATTTATTTCATTTCTACATTAAAGAAAATACATTTAACAGAAATTTTCATTGTTCAAAGAAGGCCAACTATCTAAGACACTTGGTGAAAAAAAAGTCTTGGAAAATTTTTGAAACCAGAATTGATGACTGTAAAAAATCCCCAGCCTTTTCTTCTTTCCTTGAAACAAAGAGATTGACTATTTTCTAATGTACCACATTGTGATGACTCAGGATAAATTCTGACTATATTTCACAATCACTTTTGTGATGATCCGTTTTTACTGGAATATGAATATTAGTGTGATTTTTTTGGTAACTTTCACAGATGAGTGCATGGCAAAGGAGTAGAGGAAAATTTTTAGTAACAATATTTTTGCTTTATTGATCTGTGTTCAAACTCAGTTCCCAAACTGAAATGATTATGCCTGAGCAACAGTTTTATCTTTTTCAAACTTTCACTCATCTTATTCAACCACCTGATAAGCATTATCTACTCTAGAACGATACAGCACTCCAGTAACTCTAAAGTTTCTAAGCCATTAACAGCAGCATGAATCATAAGATATACAACTGTCAGCATTAGTTCAACATTCGTGAACTTACATGATTAAGGAGAGTTTTTCACAAAATCATTTTTCCCCTTAAAAAATGGAAAACTATATGAAGAAAACTACAGCAAACTTTATGACATGGCATTCAGATTTGTTTCAACTACAGTCTTCGGACTTGCTATAAGTAATTAGGATGCTTGTCAAACAATGCATTTCATGACAGTCATGTCCCATGAGTCAGGTTAATTGCGGTATTCATAGCAGGCAGAACAAGATATTACTTATGCTATATAAATTATCTGTTTATCAAACTGTGGCGTTTCAGAAAAGAAAGCCTATATATAGGGTCACATCCAAAATATCAGTGACAAGACAAAGTATAGCTAGTCTAGTCTAGTACATTTTAAATAAATCTATTCACTTAATTTTGTCAGTTTAAATTCAAATGTGACTGTCAAAGTTTAGAGGATGGTCCAGCTACTAGATGAATAATAGATGTTCTCTGTTAAGCCCTCTCCCTTCCCAAAGGGGAAGAGAAAAATAATAAAGGAGAGAGATTTATGTATTAGAAAAGGAAACTAAAAACATCTTTAAGGAAAATGATACCAATAAAATAAAATGTATACAAATATATACAAAACCAGTATCAAACCCATCCTCCAATGGCAATTAGATCGCCATCACCACTGCTGCTGTTGGCAGGCACTGGGGAAGTCCCAGACTGGACTCGTGGGCAAACAGGAACTAGATTCAGGATCTGGATTTTGGAACACATGGGTTGGGATCAAAGGTAGAATTGACACAGTCCTTCTCAGACACCAGCCATTGAGCTTGATCCTTGTGATCCCTCAGCTTTATACTGAATATGATGTATATAGGATGTAATACCTCTTTGGTCAGTTTAGGGTCACCTGCCTTGCCTGCCTCTCCCTACAGGTGCAGCCTTTTACTTTCAGCACCCCACAATGTGGTGCACAAGACTTATCAGGGACCTTGGTCTGAATACCAGTCCTTGGTAGTAGTTGAAAACATCAAACATTATCACTTCTAGAAGCAGACATTGTCTGTGAAAATATGTCATTAACTTCAAGACATGCAGTTAGTTAGAAGAGACTGAGCTGAAAAGTAAAATCACTGAACAGAATTAATTCTGTTCTAACTCAAACCAGGACACTGACCTTCTGTGTTAGACAACCAGGGCAACCATGAACAGCTAAAACTCCTAAGCATATTGGGAGTATCTGACAACAACATGCTTATTCTGTGGTGGAAAAAACCATTACAGTTGCAGGTTTTTAAGTACAGTACAGCAATTAGAATTTTTCATCAGGAAAAAAATTGTCCTATGGAAAAAAGTGGAATTTTGGAATGAATGAACATTGGCCATACCAATGTTCAATTGACCACAGATCTCACTTTAAGAAATCTGGTCAACTGTAGTCTGATGGAGTTCATCTGTAGGAGAAGAAGAAGAGCATCTTCACCAGCTTACCAAGCTGCTGAAGAGGGTTTTAAGCTAAAGTTACAAGGGGTGAGGAATCTCAATCCATCCCACTCCTACCAGTTTGGTGACAGTGCCATCAACAGATGCCCAGAGTCCGGACATGGATCACAGGGAGCAACTAAGGAGTAACACAAAGGAATTCCAGCCACTCCAGACAGTAGGTCAGTTCGATTTATATGCCTTTATGCAATTAGCATGAGGAATAAACAGGATGAGTTAGAGATGTGTATTTGCCTGCAAGACTATGATCTTATTAACATCATGGAAACATGGTGGGATGGATCCTATAAATGGATGGAATGGAAGGATACAGCCTCTGTATCCAGGTCAAAAAAATACAACAAAGTGGGACATACTGACAACCTTGTACTTTATTTATTATGATCCATTAATACATAGTCAGTATAATTCGATATGCATGTGGGTTTGGCTTTCTCTGGTTTTTATATTTTTTGGTTTATTTCATTTATTTATTTGTTTTAATAAAAAACAGATACATCATTTTAAAGTGTAATAACAGTATATGTATGTTGTTCAAACACACCTGGAATATCCTGTGCAAATCTATTTTTAACTTTAAGAAAATGAAAATTCTTGCTGCATTTGGCCAATTTTTATAAAAGACTTTTATTGTAGAACATTAATAACTGAAAATAACTGCTTTTAGCAGATAAGTTGTGCCTTGGAAAGAACAAGACTAACCATGAAGAACATTAATGAGGCAGTTGCAGCAAGGTGAGGTATTGCTACAATGAAATAGGTTAAAAACAAAACAAAACAAAACTCTTAACAGTTTGCAGTTGAAAATGTAAAGAGAATGTAGATATAGGAGGCAGAAATCAAACAAGGGGCATAAGAAATTTTACCAATAAATCAGAGACAAGGGATTTTCATAGTGATTAATAGATCTGGGAAAAAGACCTTTAGCTACTGAATATTATCCTATGCATTTTCCTGTTATCAGATGTCTTCCTTTTTTTGCCTTTGATAGTTCTTATGCCAGATTATTCACTGCTTATAGGCAAGCAAGACTGGTTTATTGAATAGAACACAATTTGTCTATTTTTCTCATATTTCTAGACATGGACTTAAGACACTGGTATATTAATAATTACTAAATTTTGAACATAGACATTGCTGCAAAAGCCCCTCTAGAAATACTGCTCAGTTGCTCTTTCTTTGGCAACATGAAGATGAACTAAATGACTGCATCAGGACCTTCCGGACTCTTTTCCTTTGGCTTTTTAAAAATATTTTACTTTTTTCTTATTTCTGTAGATGATCTGGGTTACAGAAAGCAAGATTTCTCTTCCTTAAGTATGTGTTCACATGTTTTCATGCATATGAGTAGATAGTAGAACCATCTGAAAACACAAAACATTGGTATGTGAGGAGCGGAAGGGAAAGCTGTTGTAATATGCTTAACTTGACCAAAGACAGTAACTCTATTTTCCTAGACTTTTGTATCAGAAAGTCTATTGAGCAGTGAAAAAAACAAAATAAACCACAAAGATGCACATGCTGATTTTTCCCAGTGACACATATATTACTTTAATACATACAAGCTAAAGAATTCTGTTAACAAATTTCACCTACTTTGTTGCTATATGTTATAAAATAATTAATCACATTCCATTTTAACCTTCCCTAGAACCATTCAACAACAGCTAACTGATTGGAAAGTATGACATTAATACCAGTCTGTTTGATCTGACTCATTACTGCTCTGATCAGACAGACTTACGGTGATGGAAACAGACCTCCCTTGTTCATTGAAATCATAGCTGTAAGTGCTGATTTCAAGAATAACTGTCCTGGTATTCATCAGTCTGAGTCAAAGTGTAGAAAACAGGGAGTTTACAAAAGCAATGGACTTTTATTCAAGTACAAGAAACCCTTCCACTGAGTTATATTCAGTAATACCCAAACATATTAGAGAGACAACTACAGATATTATATGCAGGCTATAAACAGGAAGGCTTTATGGATGAAACAGTCTCTGAGTGGCATATGTCACACCTATCAGATGCAAGAAACCATTTACAAGAGAAATATTTTACCCCTAATTAATTTCTTTCATCACATTGTTAGTGGAGAAAAAAAAAAAAAGCATAGATTAACACCATTATCTTGAAATGATTTTCCCTCTTCAATATTTTTTAGGAAATAATTTTTATGTTAGCTGTTCTTTGTTGTTCCCCATAAAAACTATAAATGAAAGTAGCTGTTAGAGTACATATCATCATCATTATGCCCTTGGAGCTATATTGTTGTGAGAGGCAGTTATGACCTTTTGTGATCTACCCTAAACCCACCAACATTGAAATGTAAAGGGTCCCAGTTGATAAAATAATATATCACCTAGAGAGTGTCCCCAACCATCCTCACCGCCTTAACTGACAGCCTGTTGAAGTCTGTCTGATACCTCTCTAAGTCATGGACCTATTAGTACTATCAGTTGCTACTTGTAGACTTGATAACTAAGGATCCAAATTTTACATGCTCAGCAAGGCCTTATTTGAAATCAGTGGCTGAAGCAAAGGTCCATGTTACTTCTAATTCTATCAGAATAAGCAGCATGATAGTGCAAACTGTCTGTGCAACCTGTACTGTAGGTGAGTCTAATGTTTTCCAGTGATTGAGTCCACTTGTCATTTTGTCCACTGAGTCTTACAGAAAACTGGGGATCATTTTGTAGGGACCAATCTTATCATACATCAATTCTGTGGTATTCACCTTTTACTACATTTTTATCAGAATCATCTCTGCATCAATTGCACCATATTTTGTTCAGATTAATTCTTCAAGTGTAACTTAAAACACCTGTAAATAATATTCTGCTTTTTATCACTCTACTATAGCTTCTTTCAGAAGTGTTAAAACTATGTTAATACTACCTGTTTTCTGGAAAAACATGGAATATATGGTATGTGCCAATTTTAATTTTCTAGACAAATCATACTTGAATAGTCATTAATTTCTTCAGCCTTAACATAAATTACTAAGCAAGGATCTCAAAGGTTCAAAAATGTGTTTAATATGGTTACCTGCAATAGCTTTATATGAAGCACAGCTTAACACTGTTGCAATTATAATGATCACCTGTATTATACCTATGATCTGCCCAACTTTCTTTACTAATAAAATTACCCTTAGTATCTTCTACAGTAACGTTGTTGCTGGAATGTTCTAGATAATTCTTGCCCAAATAAGATACAAATGTTGAAAAGAAGAAAGTAAAGATTTGAGCCCGGGCACTTAGTTCTGGACACTAGAGAGGTTGCTTTCATTTCTTCTTTCAGTGAGTTCCAGGTACACAGGCAAAATTCCAAATTCAGCTTCTACTCTGCCAAGACTCATCCTTGCACTTTAGAACTCCGTATTTCCTAAACCATTGCCTGGAAAAGCTACATCATTCTGTGGCAGGCAATCACTGAAGTAGCCTAAGGCCATACTAACAGCGCTTTGAAGATTAGAAGTATAACACTGAACTTGATGTAAATGGAACAGGGGAGACAGTTTAGCATACAGAGTAATGTTATACTGAACCTTTGAAAAAAATTGTTGTATGCATGTTAGAAGTGTGGCTAATGCACTGAGAAATGCGCTATATATTGCTGCTCCACGAACACAGCAAGAATTGCACAATATGAGCTTCCAGAAATCTACATCTAAATCAGCACAGGAAAGTTCCTCTGTGTCCTTCCTCCTGTGTGAAGCATAGTTATATATTTGGTTTGAGATATATCATACTGTGCTTGTACATTTTTATATAATAGGCATTGCCATGTAGAAGATACCTTGTCCTGAGATCCAGATATATGTTTGTGTAAAAGAAAGTTGTAAAAATAAGTGAAGATAATTAAAACAAAACAAATAAATAAAACATGGCAGATATAAATACTAGCTGATATCTTCTTTTATATATATATATTTTTTTTTTTTTTGTCTTGCTCAGAATAGGTTAGACACTGAAAATCACAGGACCACTTCATCTGCCACACTAAGCAATGATTTACCATACCAGATTATCACATGCTATATAGCTAGGAGAATCAGATGTGAACTATGGATCTAGACATCTGCAGACACATTTTGCCAGAAATAGCATGTTTCCATCCAGGTTTGGTCACAGTATTCAGTTTTCTTCAGTGCTTAAATATTAATTTTCTGTGAATAGCACTTAATCTGTGAAGGAGTCTTTGGTATCAACAATGAAATAAACTTTCTGAGAAGTGATCTGAGAATTCCACATGGGCAGCATTGATAGTACAGAAAAAAAGTTTGTTCATATTCTGGAAAAATTCTACAGCACCTGAAGTGGACTATAGGGTGTGCAGATTGACTCTGTGTTGGCAGTCTCATGTGGTGCTTAATGCAAAGTTATTTTAATGCCCCTCTGAAATTGAACACAGCCTTCATATGAAAGGTTAGTTTCTGCCACAATAAAGAAAATCTGCCATTTCAAATTTATAATAA
Organism: Chloroceryle amazona; assembly: GCA_027560015.1. Classification (NCBI taxonomy): domain Eukaryota; kingdom Metazoa; phylum Chordata; class Aves; order Coraciiformes; family Cerylidae; genus Chloroceryle; species Chloroceryle amazona. Next base: position 17,356 of record JANHFX010020517.1, on the reverse strand, counting down.
TCCTGTTTTCAATATCTAAGTCTTGTGATCAAACCAAAATAAAATCAGTAGATATGGTGACGAACAGAACAGAAACTTAAGTTCTTATGGATGACACACTTTGGGTTTTTTTTATTTTTTTTTCTGCACTTTAAACATAGTTTATTTACAAATTACCTGTTCTCCCTTATCTTCCATTTTGAGTTTATGGGCAAATTATACTTTGATGTGTTTGCCCTTAGCATTTACTTTCCCTTTCTAGTCAACAATGGCACAAAACTGCCTTAAAATATAATTTTACTACTTGCTATCTAAATTTCAGGCAAAAAGCAGTTGACTCTCCTGTAAGGTACATCAGCAGCTAAAGAGGGTCACACTAACCCAAACACAGTTCATAACATATCAGTTTAGTGCAAATGGGTGCAATGAGTAATGACATAAAGGTCTTTAATATTGTAATTGTTTCAAATGTTAAATACAATTTTCCAAAATTTTCTTTATGTAGCAATAACATAACTATAGAAAAATATGTCTTCATCCTGCTGAAATTTTACAACTTTAAGGACAATGAATCTGATTCTAATATATGCTGAATGTCATTTAGCCCACTGGCAGTTGTGGATACTGAACACCTTTCCAAGGGTTGACTAATACTTCATAGGAATGGTCCATAGTAACACCGCTGCAGTAAGCTCTTGGAGTTTCTATCATACAGGCAATAGAAAAATGTGATAGCATGTGTTTAGATGAAGTACAACAACCTAGTCAGCTGTTAATACTGGTAGTGTTGAGTCAATTTGAAGTTATAGCTGAAAGGATTCTAGCACTAAAATTGAAAAAGTTTTGGATCAATATAGGTAAATAAGAATACAGTAGACATCCAAAGGAACAGGCCACCTAGTTTTAAGTCTATGAAAACTAAAGAATAGCATTGTCAAGATTACTCTATTTAGTTGTCTCTGCAAAAGTCTTCCAATGTTCTAAAAGCTATTTGTCCTCTTTAGGGGAGATGCGCGAAGCAGCATTGGCTAGCATTTTTATTTTCATTATATTTGTTTTCTTTATGCTTGACTGCGCTATACAATGCCATTCCCTATAATACTGTGCAATCTAGCTTGCAATTTTAAAAGCATCATTCACAATAAATAAATGTATCTGTCAGATCTCAGACACAAACACAAATGTGCTGTGTTTTATATGAGAAAAGTATACAATTGAAAAACTCCCCAAAGTAATTTTGTCACAGGTCCATCATATACTCATACTTAATAGACTTTTTGGATCAGATGGCTACAGTTAGGGCTTTTTTATTTTTTTATAGTTAGGTCTTTTATGTATTAGAAATTTTGTGTAGCATATATAGGAAAAAAAATTACTAGAACAATGATATGAACTTTGTATCAAAAACATAGCATATTTGATTTTCACATGCTATTTCTTTTCTTTCTAAGTTAAATTCCAAATCTCCTTGACCCAAATTTTCAGAGCGTCCACCCAAGGATAACCATCTTCTAGGACCCTAATGCATACATGCCTGGGATGTATATGAGTTGCAACTTACCTGAGCTCTTCTTTCTGCTGGTAAACACTTGAAATAAGAGAAACGAGCAAGCAAGCAAACAAACAAAAATCCTAATTCTGTGTCCACAGTGTACTAGACCCAGAATAAAGCAGAACTGAATATAATAACAGTACTCTTCTCCTCTAAATATGAATTCAAAGTAATCATTAAACTAAAAGCCAATAGATCACCTGGAACAGAAATCAGCATCAAAACCAATAAGAAAACTGATGAACACTGTAATAACCCCCATACTGCTGAATATAGATGAGGCTCTTTACAGTTTTGATTGAGAAAGATATTTTTCAGAAGTGGTAGCAATGACATAGTTTTGAGAATTACTCGATACTTACATGACTTTCCAAGGTTAATAGAGATGGTTGTAACAATTTTGAGTGCTAAACCTCCAGGGCTCCTGAATGCCAGTGAAATGCTTGAACCACAGGTTCCCCACCTGCTACTATGCAGAAAGATCTTTATAGGAACAAGTCTTTACAATGAAATTGTTAAAAATCCCTTGAATTGCTTGTGTGACAATTGTTTTATAAATTTAGAGACAGAATCTGACAAATCTAAAGATATCTGGCAAAGAAAGATGAGGAAAATTCTATTATATAAAATAATTCTTTCCCATTGGCCATTTTTCTGTTAGATGTGTTACTCTCTCCAGTGATGGGAAAAGCATATGTGTCTTGCTATACATGTCAGATATATGGACTTCCTTGAGATAATTTTCTCTCTTTTTATAGAAAAAATAATTCTACAAAACAAAAAAATGATAAATGTTTTTTCTATTTTGAATGAACATCATAGTAAAGGTAAAGTGGACAAGGATTCAAATGGACTCAAAAAGACACTCTTGGCTATATTTGTCCTAAGCAATCTAAGAGGCTTTGGATAATTAATGAATAGCAGATTTTAGTTTGGGTAAAATGACTATATTTTCCCCTCCTGACCACATTACATTACAACATAAAATAAGTATTTAAGGGTAATAATTTTTAAAATCTTCATTCAAAACTACTTAGCTTAAGATCATTTACCTTTCATAAATGTCTTAATCCCTTTAAGATATACTAAAAAATACCGATGATTTCAGAAGGTTGCAAGTCACTTGTCACTCAAAGATTCAATTAGTAAAATTCATAATAAAACTAGTTTTATGTACATTCAAACATAGAACTTGAACCACAGATATCTTGCAGAACAATTTTTTTAAATCAGAATCTTAACCCAAACAAAAATACTGCAATTCAAAAATACTGCTTTATGTATGATTGTGGTTATAAATATTCTGAAAATAATAATTCTGTAGCTCTTCATCAGAAAGAAACATTAGACAATCAACTATGGCTAAATATTTTTTCCAAGATTAAAGATGTATTAACACAAAATAAAAATAAACCAATAATCTGTAAGTATCAATGACATTTTGTTAGTCCTAGTATCATATCTCCAATCTTTCCTGTCTTCTTCCCCAGAGTTTTCTTTTTCTTGTTTGTGCTAGAGCAGCCTTGTCTGTGCTTTCAGGGGACCAAATCTCCTTAGATTCCCAGGCATCCTACAGGAAAGTTTTAAGATAATTTGTAGTTTGGCAACATATTTTCTAGCTATCATTTCCTGCTTCTGATCTGTCAAGTCAGTGAGAAAAACAAGGGTCGGAACATGCAGTAAATATATTTTGTTCTTTGCTGTTTAAGTTTAATCAAATGTATCAAACTAACAAGACAGAAAAATACTCACTGAAAAAAAAAAACAACAACTTCAAGTTAATTTCATATGTCACTGCTACAAAACTTACAGGGTTTTATTTATTTTTCTTATTTTAGGACATTTTTATAAGGAGAAATTACTTAAAAAAAAAAAGAATCCACAAAACCAAGCTCTTAAAATTTCACAGTAACACTATCTATAATGTATTTGCTTTTGCTGGGGAATAGTACAAGTTGAATTATGAAATATAACAATCTGTGTCTAAAAAATGTAGAAGTTTTATGAAAAAAATGAAACCCATAGAAAGAAATTGTGGTTTGTACTTACTCTTTTCTTTCTGTTTGTATTTATTTACTCTGTAGTACTAGAAATTTAATAACATTACCTTTTCTCCTTTTACATACCGGTCACCTGAATGTGACAGATTTAAAAAGTCTTTACCTGTGATGAAGTAATCTGAAAGTCCTATGGATTGTTAGGTATTAGCAGCACATTCTGCGTTACCAAAGATGATGTTGGAAATCTCTATTAGGCTAAAAATAATGTGTTTCTGCTGCTGTTCTCAGGTCTTGGCATCAATTGCTAAGTATTCTCTTACTCTTTCTTATACTGCTTTGGATCTGCAATATGTAACAATTTCTATAAATTTCATGTTGCAAACATTATTAAAAAAAAATATTAATAAATAATGCCGGGAACACTGTTTATTTGTACTGTGATAAGAAAAATACTGATAAGAAAATACATAAAAATGTGTGAAAAATAAGGTTTGTTGAATATCACTGATGGGGAGAAAAGAAAGAGAAATGGCACAATCATGTCCCTACTACTTACTGAACTGGTCAATAAACAGATCTAATTACCAAACCACTGTCAAACACTGCCAAATTCTCTTTTGAATGCATCATACAGGCAGGATTTTATCTATCCCAGAATCACTGCTGGTCACCACTAGACTTTCCTCTTTGCATTTGTTTAAACAGCATTTGTTCAGCCAGTTTGGTTAGTGGAGTCTGTAGGCTTATGCAGGTACAGGATATATATGGAGATGATATTTCTGGCAGACCTTAATGCAACTTCCTTTTATTTTGTTCTCTATTGTTCCTTTCCATTAAATGAAGCAGATCCTTATGATGTTTGTCTTTGTACAGTAGGAGCTGTAGAAACTCATCTGCTCACCTTCTTATCAATGCTTCTGTCTCTGTAGGCATCATTATTTGTACTTCCATATGAATATGTGACATTCTGGAATTATATAGCATGAAGTCAGTCAAACAAAAAATTCTTGAAAGTGCAAAGGCGTCCTTTTGGGTACTTGTGTATTACAGCAGTCAGGTGACAGATATATCTTTTCCAGAGGTATCTTCTGCCTGAAAATATTGAGAGGTTTCCACTGTATAATAAAAATATGGAAAAGAAATGAAATTTCAGTTTGCTACAGTAAATGGAACATATAAAAATCATTGTCATTCGTATCATTGTGGTCTGAAGATTTTTGGAAGATGCTGTAAACAATAATGAACACTACAAACATGTACACCAATACATAAATGTCTGACAGAGCAAACTTAAGTTATTTAGACTTCAGACTGATCTGCAGTAATATGATGGCTCTAAATTTAAGAAATATTGAAGAAATTCAGATGTGAAAAATTTAAGAGGATTAAATGCAGATTAACAAAATGGCCAGCAAATAGAAACGAGCTAGACATTCTTCCAGTCTAAGTTTCATTCTGAGTTCTTAGTATTTCTAGAGCATATCTTACATTGCATTCATCCTATGTAGTGTTTCATAAGTTTATGTTATCCTTACATCTCATATAATTCTCATTTACAGTAAGCTCTGTTGACAAGTATAAAGAGGATAGTAAATGCAATAGCAAGGTTATTTTAAATTGCTAAAATAGAATGTAAAATTAATAAATAAGAACATCTTAAAATTGCTTCATTTATAAGTGGGAGCTGCCCCTTTATCAAGAAATAATATAAAAGATGGAGCTAATAATTTTCTGTCATCATAAATTATATGAAGCATCTGTTATTATTGAGAATCAGGGTAACAGAGATGCCCTTTTCCTTGTAATATTGCAAAGATACAGTTAATACCATAACTGATAACAAAACTGAAGCCAAATATTTATTCAGGGGAGAAAAAGGTTATTTTCACACTGTTCTTGTGATTGGATCAAGGATATCAAGAATGGAAACAAGGCTGGCTTTAAGCCACTTTGGGGCTTGATAAGGCCTTCCAAGCAATAATCTGTTGCCTACACAGATGTCAGCAGCTTTGGAGTATCTCTATATGTTGCTTTCTACATTTCGTAAGAAAAATAATGTCACTCTAAATTTCTATGTCCTTGACAAAGACTACTTTGTTACCTGCATTGACATTCAACCCTAGAAATTTTGTGGTAGTTGATGGCCACTGGAGATTCTTTGAGTGACCTAGATGGCTAAAAAGACCTCCATATAGCTAAGTGTTAAAAAGAAAAAAAAAAATAAATTATTTCATGTGTCAGACTTCTGGCTTGAAAACTTAAGGTTCTTTAGTTTATGTCTATAATATTCAATTGTGAGCAAGATTGTCTGCTGACTACTAATGTTTCTCTCTGGAAAGTTTCTGTTTGCTGATGAACTTTCTGATCATACTTTTCATGCATGAACAGCTGTTAAGTTTGGCAAAGACATATATTTAAAACATTGAAGAGTTTAATTTGCAACTGGCTTTTGTTTTTTACAGCTTGCTCTCTCTTCTTTCCCTCTGTGATTCTGTATGTGATACAGACATCTATTTTGTAAATTCCGATTAAAATTATATATTTTTTGTATATATGCAGTTCTCTGTAATTGCTTTCACTAGAATTACTGAATATTAACAGTATCCTTTAAAACCTGGCAGATTTATTTTTTTTTTAAACAAAGTCACTATGTTTCCTGGTTTCAGTTAGAACAGAATGATTCTGTTCAATGATTTTACTTTTCAGCTCAGTCTCTTCTAACTGCACTGTCTGAAGTTAACAGCAGATTTTTACAGACAGTGTTTGTTTCTAACAGTGATAACACTCTATGACTTCCTATCAAGGTCTGGTGTGCAGACCAAAGTCACTGCTAAATATTGTGTACTACATTGAAGGTGCAGAAGGTAAAAGTCTACACCTCCAGGGAGGATCAGACAAGACAGGTAACCCTGAACTGACCAACAAGGCATTTGATCCCATACATGTCATATTCGGTATAAAGCTGAGAGATCATGAGGGTCAAACTTCTTCAATGGCTAGCATCTGAGGAGTACTCTGTATAGTTCTTCTATACCTTTCCCCATCTCTCCCAAGGACTGCACAAGGAGATAATATGAATGAAACAATGTATTTTTGATTCAACAGTGATGATTACAAAGAAAGAAAAACATTTTTAGATACTGTTAAAATCTATTTTGAATACAACTTCAAAATGAACATACGGCCTTAAAGTTGTACAGTGGAAAACATATTTTACCCCATAAAAACTGGCTTTGAAGAAGTCTATAGATGTTATCATTACATATTCCGGACAATGCATTTTCTCAATTAGGCTCTAGTTGTATTTATAAAATAGATACCATTTGAATTTATCTGGCATGATAACTACCATGCAATGTGGTATATAAAGAGTTATTATTCTGCATCCACACTGATTTCAGAAAGGTAGAGTTGTACTGTTTTATCTTGAGGCAAAAATATATGTCTCTTGAATTGGTTTTGTAAAACTTTCCACTAAAATTCAAATGACATTTTAAGCATTAGTACTCAGAAACATGATTTTTCATGTCATAATTCATATACTTTTATAATAAAATAGAGAAATATTTCTATTCATGTAGTGAAACAGGTTTATATATTTATATTTGAGCCTGGGAGTTTGAAAAAAGAAATTAGTTTTTGTCGTGAAACATCCAGTCTTTACTAGTCCTTTGGGACAATTTCAGTGTCAGAAGTTTATTTTCTACAGTATTTTTTAAAATCAGCTAAAGCAGAGGCAAAACAACTCATATCACAAATGCAGCTATAGATATAGCTCCATTTAGGAGAAGATCTGTTCCCTAGAATCCTAGTCACCTGTGATTACAAAAAATATCCTACAGGAGGACAAAGCACCTGGTACTTTTAGGTAATTGGAATTTTCATTAATGTATTTCAGTTTCTGTCCACTTTTTTATAGTGTTTAGATTTGAAATAAATCAGTTTAACCCTTTTCTAAATATTTTTGAAGGGTGTTGTATCTAGTGACTGGTTAAACACACTGCACAATAAGACTGAGAAATATTCTGAAGTACAGTAATACTACAATAGTATTTCATTAATACTTTATATACAGTGGTGATTGAATTTCACTCTTAGTCAGCTCTAGGTTTCCAAATGGAAACACAAATCTCTATAGTTACGTAAATATGAGAAAGCCCATTCATAATCCCACAGGAACCGGCACAAGGAATGTCACTGTAAGGTAAGTAGGGAATTTGTATCACTCTAGCTACTACTGTAAAGGAACCACTTTCTCACAGCAAATGTGAGGTACAGCAGTTTATTCCCTTTGGCTGATGGGTGTTCTACTACTGCACCTTTGCCATGGAGTAAAAGGATGTGTATGGATATTGTAACAGAGCAGCCCACATGATGTAAATCCACACTTACCTCACTGTAATCTGTGGGATAGACAGACCTTGAAGTTAATAGAAGTATCTCTGATTTATGAGCTATACTTTTGGTACAAAGGTTAATATTGGTTTACAGTCAATTAGATCTTGTAGCAGCTTTGGTGCACTTCTGCCATAGTATATAATTGCAGCAGGGTAGATCTGGCCCAAGATTTTATGTTACTCCTAATGTTTTACATTGTACTTACCTCTTCCTACCAGCCTACCTCCTACCAATGAGGTTCTCAGGTGTGGTCATTGACACAGTCATGGCAACAAGAAAGGGATCATGCCAGTTCTAGGAGCCATTTATAGTATATTTTCTCTTATATAGAAAATTGTATTAAATTGTTTGGAATTGTGCTTATTTCTGGCATAAATTAGTTAATCCCTCCTGAGGGAAAATCTATCCAGACTTAGTGTTCTTCCATTTCAGTGGAAGAAATAACTCAAATTTAACTTCATCCTTTCCTTTAAATCAGGACTGAGAGGTCTAATGCTGATCTTAATAAATTCAGTAACATGTCTTTTGACTTCCAGATGAAGTCAGGTTTTCACATACAAATAGCAGTTTGAACTTGGCATATAAGTTAAAAATTAAAATTACTTTTATTTTCTGTTTGCTTCTTTGGTACTTTTTATTTCTGGTTTTGTATTTCTGTGTCATTAGGAGATGACTTTGGGAACTTCTCTCATGTGTTTAAGTCTTTCAGGCTTTTTGCACATACCACAGCAATATCAGTTAATAGCCTTCCTCAGCCATAGGAAGAAGCAGGGAATTGGCTCTGCATTGGAATTTTTTCAAATCTTGTCTAGCTAACAAGTCTTCCACTTCCACCACCTCCTGTCTCTTGGCAGAGATGAAAAAAATGCTGGGATCCAAAAAGACAAAAAAAATGTTAACAGAACTAGAGGGATCTCAGGGGGAAAAGGAATCCTAACATGTTTAGTCTAGGACTGATATCTTGTTATATTTGAAAAGAGATCAGAAAATATAGGAATGAAAATACAAAAACAAAGGACTGCACACATATTGGAAAAAAAAAACAACAACAAAACAAAACAAAAAAGATTCAGCAATAGAACTGTGAAAATAGAACTTCTTCCCTTACACAGTCTTACACTGACTCTGTGACATGCAGTTAACTTTAATGTGTCACACTCTGAATGCCTAAGACAATTAAGAAAATTTTTTACTGTGATAACTTTACAATTGACAAAAAATATTTAATTTCTTGTTTAGTTTAGTTTTGTTTCTTCTTCTAGAATATTTCTAAATTCTACCCCTTTTAAGACTGCATCTTGCCAAGCAATTTCTGTGGGCTTGGGTGTTTCAGTTTCTTTGCGTGTATGTTTTTCATTTAACTTTTTTTTTTTTTTTTTAAAAGTTTAATGCATTGTTAGTGTAGAGATTTTCTTGAGGATTACCAGTTCCAAGCTACTTAAACTTATTTCCGCCTTTACACAAGAATTCAATATATATCTGGAGAATAAATTACCAAAATTAATAACCTTACAGAAGGGCAACCTATCTGAAATTATCTGAAAAAGCTACTATTATACATTTACATTTTTTCAATAAATATTCAGAAAATTGGAATATAGACTACACCAGAAGAAATGAATGGCAGGTAATTTGTTTCTTGTCCAATTGGTTTCTCAGATTTATTGTGCATTAAGGATGTTCCATGGTAATTAGCAATACATCATGTTTTTGTTTGATTACACATTGTCCGTGTCTGGGTGAACACATTCTGAATATTGTTGAAGCTGCATTTTCTTATGACTCATCTGAATATGGCAGTCTGAATTCCCATAAAGCTGTTCACTGATCCATGCTTAGCCCATGCAAATCACAGGAAGTCACAACAGCGCTGATATTGCTGCATCTTCATGCCAGAATGCTCTGCTAAGCCTTGGCTTCTTTACCACTGAATTTGCTTCAAAGAGGAGACTTGAGTATATAAACAATGAAGACCTTATTATATAATTAATGTGCTTTCTAATTAAATAGTAACTAAGTATGTTGTAATGTTTCAATTAAGAGGATATAAAATAATTAATTATAATCTTAAATACTTAATGTGAGCATACCAATTAACAAAATGCCACTTGTTTAATTTAAAAATTGTGCTCAACCCATTTTCAAATTAACTATAAATTTTTAGTGATAAATTTTTTTTTGAAAGATTTCAAAAAAAAAAAACAATAATAAAATTGTTGGGTACTCATCTTGTGAAGCTCTGAAAGCACAACATTTGAAGAGTTGTGTGATCATCCACTTCTATAACTTCTTGGAAGCAAATCATAAGTTAGCTCTTCATTCTGTAAAACCATTTACGACCTGCTTATTTCTGTAAATACAATATAGACAGATTATTTATCTGAGGAGTGTCATTATTTTAAGGCATAAAGTCTAACAGCATTAATTATAAATGTCATCTTAAATTAATAATAGGCCTAACAGTAATGGTAAACAAACCAAGTATTTAATATACTTTGTATTTATATGGATCACAATGCATCAGTACATAGGTTACAGCCTTTCATAGTTATTTAACACTGACCAAGGTTATATGCATCATAATTGTTATGAAACTAATGTAATTATAGTATAGTTTTAGTGCAACCACAGTACCCATGTTTAGAGGATAATTTAAATGACAGATTGTTTGTATATTATTCATACTCCAGCCCTCCTTTCATGTCATACTAATTCATTACAGAAAAGTCTTCATGTGTAAGAAGTGTTCAAATGCACATGGGATTTCTCTTCATATCATATATATCTTATTTTTCCTGTGCTTAATACTGAACAGTGTAGCACAAAACATGACCCATTATGCTTGATTTCCCGTCCAAGGTTCTCTTTAGCTTTCACTGCATGACTGGTTGGAATGTGCAAATTATAACTTGCAGCAGAGTATTCTGAGAGAGTAACATTTGCCTTAGGAGCAGTGTGGTCACATTGTATTTCCAAGGCAGAAAGCAACATTGAACTACCTATCCCAACAGAGTTCATTCATCACTAGGAGCTATCCTATGGTAGAGGACAGACCAGTACAAGTTCCACAGTTTATAAAGACACGGTACAGTTCTTTAACTACACTTAAACATAGTGTTGAAAATCTACTCTCAGGGTTTATGTTCTTTATCCTCAGGGAAAAGTAATATGTTTAACATCTAAAGATAGGAATTCATAGTCATCTAGTTCCTTGAAGACATAAACTAAGGTCAAATTAAATTACTTGAAAAGTTCCATACAGAAAAAATACCCTGTTCCTTAGCTGACCACTGTTTGATTTTTGTGTATTACTGTCAAGTATCTCTTGTAAACTCCTCAAAGACCAGTTACTGAGTCAAGTAGATGGATCAGTGACCCTTCACACTGTAATGTTTATAGTAACTTAAGGGCATGATTTCTTTCATATAATATTAATGTTTAGAGCTAGGTGTCAAATTTAAGCTAACCATCTAGGATCCTTCTGTATTCCCTGAAGCTAAGACCTTCTGAAGGCAAAATGCAAACTCCCAAAAGGCAATTCATCACCACTGTATTTGATATCTCTTCTGGGATAAACTGGAAGAACATGTCTCTTCATTGTCTAAACAGAAAGCTAAGACAAGACTTTTCATTTTTGATTGCCAAATTTACATAAAAGTAATCTCATATTTAATCAATTACTGAATATAAATCTATCTCTGGAACTTCACGGTAATGAATACAAGTTTACATAAGGACATTGAGCACACACAAGACCCAGCAGGTATGAGATCCTTCGCAGTTCTCACATATATGAAATCTATGTTGCATACAACAATCTCTTCTGGATTTTAAAATTACATTAATTATCTGTTCTTGTGTTACTGCTTTTTTAAACGGAGCAGACAGGTATATTGGGAGATTTTTAAAAAGTAGACTTAGTCATATTAAAAACCCAATGAGAACATGCTTATGTGTTCAGGATCATGTTCTTACTTAGTGATCCTTAGATGAACAAAAATATTAGAATAAAACAGTACTACACTATAGATGAAGTAGATTGCTTTAAAATGGTCTGAAAGTATACTAATCTGTCCTCACATGTGTCCATGGGTCTTTGGATTCCCTACAGTAAAGGGAACAGTGAATATCTGGAAGCCATTGACTAGAAGAATTTGAAGATTTTATCATTATCAATCCATTGTAAGTCACTAATAAATCTCTTTAGTGTTTTTATGGATCTCACTTAACATTCAATTATTCTTATGGATCTAGCTTGCAATTCAGTTGCTGTACATTTGTTTAAATGGTATCAGTTTGTGCTCAGATTTGTGTCTAGACAACCAATTCATTTGCCACCTTTGTGTTTCTCTTTTTCTTTGCTTTGAATTTTCTTTGGGGACTTTGTTGGATTTTAACATGTTCTTGTGTTGCTTCTCTTTTAAACTGAATAGTTCCCACAAAGACTCTAGTCTTTACACCAGAAACATTGTTAATAAACATTTAACATAATCTTTTAAAGGATGTCATGTAGATTCCTCTCTTCTTAGCCATTTTTTTCCATAAAATCAGAAAGATGATGAGGTAGGAGGTTAATTTCCAGCTCAGGAGAAGCAGCATGTTGTGGTTGTTTGTTTTTTTTGTTCTTTAACACACTGTAATTATGAGTACGTTTAATTCTTAGGAGTGTAACACCTTCAACTGTTAGGCTTTCTGCAAGGTTCAAACTCACAGAAGAAAAAAAATCAATGAATAACATTTTACAGGCCCCCTGAAACTTGGCATATACTACACATTTTATGCTGTCAGGAAGGTCCTCTAAAGTATTTAAATTTAGAGTTTTCCTTCATAGTAGATGGAATACTCTTGAATTAAAAATAAATAAATAAATAAATATGTATTTTTTGACTTTCTGTGTGCTGAGAAAGTGGAAGATTTAAGGACCTGTTTCAGAATTGTTACTTTTCATCCTTCTTTTTATGTGTACTGCATTTTGTATGCGTAGTTCACTCTGCAAATTCTTTTGTATATGAAAAATCTACTTCTCTGATCTTACCACTCGTGATGGAAGTTATAGAATATGACCACAGTTGTGTTATACTGTGTTATACTGCCATATGGAAAAGAATTGGAGAAAGGACAGTGTAGGCAGAGAGGACAGGTGAGGTTCTTTTGTATTCTTCAGCCTCTAAACCCAGTTTCTAATCTGCTCTCGATACAAAAAATATTAAGTTCTCATGCTAAGCTAGTGTTTATCTCATTTTTTTACGTATTGGGATCCACCTGGCACACTAACCACTAAGCAGAGAATCTTGTAAATTACTTATTTTGTGTCTACAAAACTATAATTGCTTCTACTCTTACACATACCACATGTCACACACCCTGCATTAGCATAAGGTCACTCTCTTACCCATTCTAGTAGGCATTCCAGATAACGTTACAGTTCCATCAAAGCCTTTATTTTTCTTTTTTTTTTTAAATAGACTGTGATTTTAAAGCATAATCTAGTGTCCAGTTTATTTTTAATTCCAAGTTACTTAAAAATAAAACTTTATCCACCATCATGAAGTAATATAGGTGTCATAAACTGAAAAGCTTGACATTCTGAAGAATATTAAGTACCTCATTGTTCAGCAGTGTATGCATTACCTTTGCAAAGCACATCCAATATCTTATGAAGTTTTATATGTTCCAATGGAGAATCTGCAGCAAACTGTCACCAAAATGATAAGACAGTTTATTAGCAGTAATCAAGCCTTTAAAAGTAAGATTTTTTTAAATATAATCAGGAAATATTTTTCTTACTTTTTTTTCTTTTAACTCCACTTTAGAATGAGTCAGTGTATTTAAATGTTTGGGATGTGACTATTGCTATGCACACACTAACAATATGTGTATATTATGTGTGAACATGCACTAACAAATACTGAAAGTGAAAATAGTGCATCATTTGTGTTTCCAACTATCAGATTAAATACTGACATAACCATTGTCTCAGGCAACAACAATAATAAAAACAAAGCAGTTAAAAAAACACAGATGCACAATATGTAAACCACATCAATGTTTGTGACTTACTGCCACAAGAGGGAGTGAATCCCAAAGACAATGATCCTATGATCCTCCTTGGATAGTTCAACTTCCAGGAAATAAGCTGAAGGGACAGAGAATCAAAATATTCAGGCCTGTCATAATAGCACATGTTAGGATAAAATAAATGTCAGAGATAGTCTGGTCAATGCCACTGAGGGGTTTTATATAGTCACTGACACCTACAGTTGCACTGGGAATGACATTAGATAACATCTTCTTTGTTGCTAGCTTCCTCTGCTCTGAGAAATTATTACAACAAAGTCTGAAAACGATTATCTACAGTGAATTATTCAACCACTAAATCCAAAAAAATAATTGGGCTGTCATATTTTTAAAAGTACTTCTACAGTGAAAAGCAGACTGCAACTGTCCGATTACCTGCTCCCTTGGTTGCCTAACTGATCTATGAAATCAAATTAAACACCAATCCATAGACTTAATATTTCCGTGCTAAAGGATCTAGACCAAAGCTACAGAAACAACCAGTCCACTTGTGGTTTGCAAATAAAAACTAGGAAATCTTGAGTGGCTAAAATATATAATTATTTATTCTGTTTTCTGCAACTAACCATTATTAACCTGTATTCTCACTTTCTCTGCTAAAATCACAACCCTATTCACTCTATCCTATCTGCAGCAACAAGCAAACAATGGTGCATATCAAAGAGGATAGTTAACAGTCCCCTTTATTTTTGTGAAAGCTGTTTCAGGTTTCCTTTGCTTCGTGGTGTTTTTGCTTTTGACATTGGATTTTCCTTACCTTAAATGAGTCAGTCATCTACAGGGACAGGTACTGTAGCAAAGAGGAAACTTAGGACTATACCCATCCTCTTATCACTCTCTCTCCTTTATTCTTCATTCCCTTCTTCTACCCATTCTCCTTTATGTGTGTTCTACCAAGAATGACTTCTAAACGTTTTCAGTATCAATCAGAGTCAAGGGGAAATACTTAGTATTTCTCTGCTATTTCAGCTTTCCAGAAGCATGGCAGAACAATACTTTTCCTTTGAGGACATTTTTACTTGACAGTGTGTCCTGGGTTCAGCTAGGATAGGGTTAATTTCCAGAAGATGAGAGGGGGTCACAGCCAGGATATACTATCAAACCAGCCAATGGTACATTTGATGTCATAGTGATGTCAGGCTCACTATATAACAGTGGGGAGGCAGGATGCACAGGTCTCTGGCCCTGGGCTGTTGGTTCAGCTTTAGGAAGTCAGCGTGTTTTATATCACTGATTCAATATATTGTTTCATTACTATCATTGCTATTACTGTTGCTTCTCGTTGCATTGTTCTTTTATATTCTTCTTATCTCAACACATGTGGTTTTGCCTTTTTCTTAGAATCATAGAATTGTCAAGGTTGGAAGGGACCTTAAAGATCATCTAGTTCCAACACCCCTGCCAATGGCAGGGACACCTCCCACTAGAGCAGGTTGTTCAGAGTCCCATCCAGCCTGGTCTTAAAAACTTCCAAGGATGGGGCTTCCACCACCTCTCTGGGCAACCTGTTCCAGTGTCTCACCACTTCCTATTCTCCTATTTTCTTCCTATTTTCCTTTCCATCCCACCCACCCCACACCCCAGCAGGTGGCAAGGAATCGAGTGGACACATGGTGCTCAGCTCCCAGCTGGGTCTATACCTCAACAAAGGGAAAGGGGAACAGAAGGAAAAGGGAAAGGGAAAGGAAAAGGGAAAGGAAAAGGAAAAGGAAAAGGAAATGAAGGAAAAGGAAAAGGAAAAGGAAAAGGAAAAGGAAAAGGAAAAGGAAAAGGAAAAGGAAAAGGAAAAGGAAAAGGAAAGGGAAAAAAAATGAGGCAAAACCCCCTTGTTTTAAGAGAATATATGGTCATGCATCTTTCTGTGTATTGTAATCCAGTCATTTCCTCTGTGGCTTTTGTCAATGTTTCACTACTAGTCAGGGAGATAATAAAATGTCCCCTACATTTCTCTCATATTCCCTCTTCTTGTCAATACATTCCACTTATGGATTGAGGTTATTAGGCTGAAATGGATTAGGATTTTTGTTCTTCCAGTCATCTGGGTATTCAGCACCTCTCTTCCTTAAGGAGAAGCACCTGAAGACAGGTCTTCGATTATGCTCTTGCTATGCAGTCTCCAGTTGCTGCTGCATCACTGTATTTGTCAAGACTAGACCTAGGTCACCATTATTTCATATAACTACAATCTTCTAAGCTGTGGGAGTGACAGCAAACACATGCCACAGAAAGGATGATGTATTCTTGATTTAAGTAGACAGAAGGAATTGTTCAAGCACATTCTTGGGTTTTAGGTACCTCCGTAGGGAATCTGGCAGTAATCGAGATGGTAGATTTTGACCAGAAGCTCTCCTATACCCATTTGAGCTACAGGTACCTGGAGAGCTGGTGTCATATTCAGGGTAGAAATCATCTTCAACTTTAAATAGCTAAATTTGGTTGGTTGCATGTATGTTATGGACACGGATGCCCAGGTATAGGTTTCTTCTCCTATTAAAATGCCATGGGGTATTTGAAACATTTACATTTACAAAAGGCTGGTAGATACAACATACAATCTGTGAGATCCTCATGTCCTTCTGCAGCAGCATAGAGTTCAAGTGTTCTCTAGGTTTCACTGTTTGAATATGATTCTAGTATATAGTTGAAACACATATTGAAACACAAATTATATAGGTGAAATTGTAATACCTAGCAAATCCTGTATATTCTTAAATTTAATATTTTTCTTAACATATCCATCTCCAGCATTACCCTATTTCTTTGCCATCTGTTTTGACAAAAATTAGTCTAGGTCTTAAAAATTTTTGAACTAGTCTTTGTATTCTTTTGTCTTAAAATCAGAAGTAATATATACTAGACATCTTAAGTACCGAGTCTGCTTCTGATTTAATTCAGTTCCATCATTAAATTGTGGAAGGTGATTGCTTAAAGTTTTTGTATGGTGCTGGAAATCTCTCACCCCATGACCAATAAATTAACAGAATTGTATACCTTTGAATGTGTTGTTAGACTATTTGTCACCAGTGAGGAGCTGTCTATGGTAAACCTCCACATGTAGCTCTTCTGCATGGAGTTTCTGTCAAAGAAAAGTGCAGGGCCTACAGCACCACAGTACTAAAGTGTGACCTACAATTCTCTGACATATTTATTTTTTCTGTTTTTCTTTCCCTGTATTACACACAAGCACACATAGAATTAAAAATATATTGTGGTATATTTACTCCTACAACAATATATAAAAAGATTTAATTTGCATTATTTATGAAATATCTGAATTATGCTGATTCTATTTTTTTTCCAAATTTCCATTTTGTATATGGTCCATAATTACATTTAGATGTAAATAATA
>JANHFX010020516.1:0-20862 GCA_027560015.1 Chloroceryle amazona | reverse complement strand
CCCCAAACATTTTGTCAATTCTCCTTCTCTGGAAACTCTCAAGAGCTGTCTGGATGCATATCTCAGTGATCTGCCCTAGTTCTGTCCTGCTCTGGCAGGGGGGTTGGACTTGATGATATTCGGAGGTCCCTTCCAACATTCTGTGATTCTGTGATCCCTGAACCTGCTGCTGGGCTGTCTTTGCATGTTAATATTATATCAGCCTTTCCCACGTGCTTCCACGTGCAAGCTCATCTCCTCCAGACCTGCTGAGCAGCCTCTGAAAGCAGTCACATCTCTGCTTGCTTTTCAGAAGACTGTCATTGTGAAAGACCTGAAGGTTGGTTTTTGTTTTGGTTTGTTAGTTTTATTTTTTCCTGGACCCTTCTTTAACTGCATAGAAGTCAGTTTGCTTTGGGGCAGCTTGAGTGAGCCCCCCAGACCTCTGTGAAACTAAGAAAACAAAGAATGGCTGAGCTCTGATTGTTTTTTAACTACTGCCTTTTTCCCCCCTTCTTTCAGACACACAGAGAGGAGATGGTTGCTTCTCTGCTGGTCTGTTCCTCTCTTCACAGTCTTGCTACCCTGCAGTAACACAACTGACCCTTGCTATGGCCTGCTATAAGCATGTATATGCATCTGCAGGAAACCATGATAACCCCAGCCACAGCTCTTCCAGAAACAACTTCCTGGCAAACAGCCCAAGAAGCACCTTGTGCTGGCCAGATGTGGGTTCTTGCTACAGACTTTCCCCTTCCATCACATTCCCATCCTCCCTCGCCACTTCAGTCCTTTTTTAGAAAAGCCTCACAAGGAGTATTAATTCTTCCTGCTGAAGCTATGCTTAGGAACCCTGAGCTGTCAGACATGGACAACCACTCTGATGAGCTCTCCCACTGCCTCAGCAGGGTAATATCACACATCTACCAGCACAGCCTGTGAGTCCCTGCATCCCTCTTCAATCTCAGATGCACTCATCTTTTCTCCCCTGGCCCTATACTTGCTATTACCTGTCATTATCTGTGCTCTCAGAAGACACCCACATACTCCCATCAGCCAGGGAAGCAGAGCACAATCATCTGTGCAACTCCTTCACCCCAGGCAAATGCAGAAGGTGTCTTCTAAGGCAAAGCTCCTTTCTCTGATTTGTTTCTCTACCTGCTCCAGTGAAGCCAAAAGTGCCTTTCAGCAGATTTTCCCATTAGCTGGTTATGCAGCGGAGCTGGGGAATGTCTGCAGCCTGTGTGGTGGCTGTGAAACAAGTTATGGTTTAGTGCAGAGAGGATCCAACACATGTAAGGAGAGAGCTAATATTAAAAGAGATCAATACCAGCAAGAACTATGCTGCCATGGGGAAACTAACTTCAGAGTTATGGATTAGAGAGCAAACTGTCACGATCATAATGGGTGTTAGTTCCACAGTGGCTGTGGAATTTGCACCCCAAGAATTAAAATCCCTCTGTAGATACCTGGATGAACAGCTCCAAGGTGAACAGTAAGGAGGGAGACTGGCAAAGAAAACACATCTTCAAATGCTTGTAGATATAATGTAATGTCAAACCAGAAAATGAAGTTTTAAAAGGAGAGAAAGATTTTCTTGTAAGTAAGTAACTGAACCAAAAAGGAGAAAGTAGCTAGGCAAAGAGAATGGGTCAGAAATAAAAATAATTGTTAAAATTACATAAATACAAAATAAATCTAAATAATACATACCAATAATAGTCTTTGACCAGGAAAAGTATAGTGAAGAGCAGAGCAGAGGAAAGAAGAGTAATGAATGTGAGGGTACAGGAGCTAACATATCTGATCTGAAAGCAAAGCAAACATTAATGTGATGAAACTAAGAAAACAAGACTTGGATTTTACTGGATTTTTTTTAAACCATAACATATTTATTCTTAAGAGAACAACAAAAAGTTACAGAGCTCTGCAAACAACAAATGCTGTTCAGATAAAACCTCACCTCATTTCTGCTCACACAGTTTGGGGAGTTAGAAACCCGGCAAGTAAATTCTTCCTCCAACACAGACTTGTTGGACATGCCAGGAGGTGACCTACTCTTTCACTGCTTAAGAGTTATCATCTGCCCCATGTTGCTGTATAACACTGATTGGGAATTTCCAGCCCCCTCCTCAAGGAGATGCATTTATCCAAAAAGTTTGTTGTTGGCAGCAAATGATGAGCAGACAGGAATACCAAAATTTGTGACTCTTTGTGGGTTTTACTGTGGCCTCTCAGCAACCCACTGGCTGAATAACCCAGAACAGAAGTTGTTCCTCAGAGTGAGGTCCACTGTATAAATTACAATTCAAAACAGAGTTGGCATTTCACTGAGTTCAGCAGGCTCATCCAAATATCTTTCTTTGTCACTAGCAACCAGATAAAATAAAGTCTCCATTCCCCTTACGTCTTTGCTCTCCTAAATGCCACTCCTATTCTCCTAGTGTCTGAACAGTTTCGTCCTAAAACATTTGCAGCTGGGTAGCCTTTTCTGCATCCCAATTCCTTTCATTCCTGTGCCCTTTTGCTGTTCTTCACTTGCCTTTCCCCATGACACCTACAGTCAGGCAGGTCTCCTCTGTCCAAACCCATTACCTTTAATGTTTCCCATCTTTCTGCTCTCTTGTCCTGAGCATTTTGCTCTGCTCTGACCTCTCTGATTTCCATAACACCATCAGCTCAGCTCCCGTTCTTCCAACAAGAGGAAACGGTGCATAACATCTCAGCCTGGAGTGTTCTTGCCCTTCACAAGAGTTGTGGGCAATAGAGATAGGATCAAAGCCATGAAGGTCCAGAGTGTGGGATCCGGACTGAGAGCAACCTCAATACTCTGCTGGACTTGGATGCCCTTTTCCAGTTCAGGCATCACCACCACAAAAGATGTGTTTTGGAAAAAGCACCAAATACCCAATTTCTTCCCATCAAATCCCTCAAGCTGAAATTTAGGAAATAGTTTTAACTTTCCATCAGTTGAGCCTGAGGACTTGCTGAACCCAAACAAACACCTTTCAAACAAGCCAGCTCACCAAGATAAGCAGGGCAGGCAAATTTGGTTCCTTGCAGCTCTCCAGAGCTTCCACCAACTCTGGTAATGAGCGGGACCATCAAGATTGAGCTAGCTTGGCATGATTCCTCTGGTTAATTAAACTGCATCCTGCACCAGCCCACCACTCTCTACTAGTGTTAAATGTGAGATAAAGCAAGAAGTGGCTACCAGCTGGCACTGGGATAAGGGTGATCTCCAATTCCCTGTGTGGCTCTCCATCTTCCAGGTCTGAGTTAACCAGACTAATCTGAAGTTGACTGTGGATTTTCAGCTTCCATTGTATATGCTGAAGATTACTTAACCAAATTTAAAGCTTACAGAAGTATATTTCACAGGTGCAAATTTGTTTCTTTGTGAACTAACCTCCTGTGTCTTTCCAGCGTACCCTATAGCAGTATGAGAAGGAAAATGATCCAGTCTCCTAGACAGATGTACACCTTGGATGATCACAAGAGGTAGAGTTTGTGAAATTCCTTTCTCCAACCTGCACCCTGAACCACCACATTTACAAAGGTTGAATCCTCCCTATTCTGACTCCAGCACCTCCTGCACAAGGAAGAAGCAGGATCAGTGGTAATGAGACAGGAACAGAAGTCATGCAGTCTCCAGGTGCAGGAAGATACAAGAACAAAATCCTCTGGCATCGACAGGAGGAGGCTAGAAGCAGAATAGCAGCATCTCTGCCAATTTCCCTGTGTAAAACAGGGTGACAATATTGGCCAACTTATGTTATCTGAGATGTTCTGAGGACAGGTGAGTTTTTGTAAGCAACTTTAAAGGATGGCCAGTCTGGTTTTGTGCAGTGGCTTAAGATACAGGATGAAGGATCAAAGCACCCAGGTTTAACTGCTCCTGGCCAAGCTTAAGTTCCCTGTGTTCATTTGCTTCAGTTTTCTCTGCATAAAACTAGGATGCTACTTGTGTTTTCCACAGACATGTTTATTCTCATGTGTAATGCATTATGAGACTTCCCCAGAAAGAATCTCTAGGGACAGAAAACAGAATAGCATTGAAAAGAAATAAATCTGTAACTGCTGCTACTCCTGCTCCTGGGACCAATCCACAGCTCATAGAACCATGGAATAATAGGGTTGGAAAGGGACCTCTGGAGATCATTAAGTGTAACCCCCCTGCCAGAGCAGGATCACCCAGGGCAGCCCACACAGGAACAGATCCAGGTGGGGTTTGAAAGTCTCCAGAGAAGGAGACTCCACAACCTCTCTGGGCAGCCTGTTCCAGTGCTCTGTCACTCTCACTCCTCGTGTTGATGTGGAACTTCCAGTGTTCCAGTTTGTGACCAATGCCTATCCCAGGGCACCACCAAAAAGAGCCTGGCCCCTTCTCCTTGACACCCAACCTGCAGAGATCTGTAAACATTGATCAGCTCCCCTCTCAGGCTTCTCTTCTCAAGGCTAAACAGCCCCAGGGCTCTCAGTCTTTCCTTATAAAAGAGACTTCCATTCCCTTAATCATCTTTGTCACTCTCCATTAGACTCTCTCCAGTATTTCCCTGTCCCTCTTGAACTGGGGAGAACAGAACTGAACACAGTCCTCCAGATAACTCAGATGATACACTCCCGAGGGTGTGTGTCTGAAGAAGAAAAACATCCTTCTGTGATTAAAAATCTCACAGAGACCACTTAAGCTGCTAGTGTAGACAAGGATGAGCTGCACTCAGCATGGGTTTGGTCACCACAGTTCATGCCTTCGATTACCAAGTGTTCAGCTCAAGTTCTTCAGGAACATTTTTGTGTTAGAGAGGGCTCCTTCTTTACATAGCTGCCTCATCCCGGATCTGCACTGACACTGGGGTTGGCAAGTGCAGCCTGCGTCCATCCACCCAGGCCAGTCAGTTTTCACCTGGCCTCTCCAGGCAAGGAGAGCAGTGGTCCAGACCAGCAGATGACCCAGCTCTCAGCGAGGTCTTTCTGCCCAACACAGTGAGACAGAAGTTGCACCTCGTGTCCTGAGCTCACACTTCTGGCCGTAGGCTTAAAAAAGAAAGGGGTGTTTGCACCACTGGCTGTAACCTGTCAAACTGGTCTACAGCCATTTCAGAGCAATCCCTCCCACCCCCACAACTATGGCATTTCTAAGTAGCACCTCTGAGATGGGTTTAACTAGCCTAAAAAGAGAGACGTTGTTGGTAACATGCCTGCCTTCTCTTATCTGCTGCCTCAACAAGCACATTCTGGTATTAAATCAGTGTATTTATTAAAAAATAAGACAAATCTTAATCACTTTTCTACTCTGGAAAAAAAAGAAAGAAATCTTATACTCCAGTCCATATAACTTAAGCAAACATTATCTGTACCATTACTGAATGGGCTGCTGAATGCCTTTCTTTTTACAGAAGAGAATAGTATTTCTTTGATGTATGGTTTACAGTTGCATACAATTACAATTTGCAACTGCAAAACTGAGTAGGTAAGGCATTCTAAAAAAAAAAATAAAAATAAACCAGAGAAAATTATTAACTGAGAAATATAGAGTCAATTGAGCCCCTAAAATTGTTTGCTACTTGGGTATTTCTAACAAAGAACAAGTTTGTTTGCTTTGGTTTGAGTGTTCCCATGAGGTCAGCTTTAGGTGTGCACTCAACTAGGTTTGCTTGCCTGAACTGGGCTCCTAAGATTCCTGGTCTGCACAGTGAATTCCTGAGTCCTCACTGAGGTTCTAGTTCACTTAAATTGGGGGGCTCCTCTTCTTTGTTCCATGTCTCAGAACAGATTAGCAGCCCCTAGGTCTGCCAGGCAGGAAGGCATCTACCCATGCTCTGAGAACTTGGCCTTCCAGCCAAAAGGAAGGTGTTTCAGACCTAGTTGAACTAGGTCTTGCTTCTCCCAGGGATATGGGATGGGAGCAGCAGCCTACCTTCGAGGTTGCAAAGATGCTATTTTCAGATAAGATCCTTATTACTTTTCTTCAGGGGGTTGTATTAAGCAAGGAACATAAACATGAACAAAAAGCATGTGATATCAGTGAGCAGTGGATGAAGTCTTAACAACCAAAGTAATGCACGAAAAACCAAAAAGGCAGGATGTTCTAAACTCAGCTGGGGAGAAGCCAGTTGGGTACATCCAAGTTGGAAGCAACAATCTTTACACCCAAACTCCCCTATCTTCTTGTCCAGGGTCCTGACAGGAGTGTGGTGGAGAGGGGAGACAGGTTGTTCAGACTCTGCGCTTGAAAGTAGAAACCAAAGTCGTTTGAGTCTGCTCTCGAGATTCACACATGCCTGTCAGCAGCACAGGGTCTGTCTTGTGCTCCACTTGGTAGAAGGGACAATTCTTCAGGTGCTCCGACATGCACGTGATGTCATTGCACTGCCATTTGTTAACTCTGGAGAACAGGCTGCTGAACTGCCAGATCTAATACAGGAAAGGGGAGAGAAATTGGGGAGAGAAAATGGGAATATTAGTAAAAATAAAAGAGGATTAAAAAAACCTACATATGCTTATAGAAGGTGTGCATTACTCGTACTGGACAAGGCTAGTGAACATCTGGTTGTGCAGGGCTGGGGTAACAAGTTCAGATGTGGCCTGCATTGTTATGTGCCTTATACTTAGGGTTTTGCTGCTTTAGGAATCACCTGTCACTTTTAATGTGAAAGTATCCTTCTGCAGTTTTTGGGGTTAACCCAATATGGGGCATAAGGAAATCCAGGACACTTGACCATTGCACCTTCACAGGAAACTCCATCACATGTAGAGTGTGATCCAAGACGTTTATAAAGTAAAGTGTGATATGTATCTCAAAGTAACCTTCATAAAAGACTTCATAAAGACCTTCAAAACATTTATCAGCAACTTCAAAGTAATGAACATGACAAAACCGTTGTTATTCACCGCAGCCCAGAATGAGCCTGGGAAATCTATCACAGGTATCACAGGTGTCACAGGGTGTCAGGGACCTTGGAGATCTTTGAGTCCAACCCCCCTGCCAGAGCAGGACCATATAATCCAGCACAGGTCACCCAGGAACAGATCCAGGTGGGTCTTGAAAGTCTCCAGAGCAGGAGACTCCACAACCTCTCTGGGGAGCCCGTTCCAGGCTCTGTGACTATTACAGTAAAGAAGTTCCTCCTCATGTTAAGGTGGAACCTGAGCATGAGGAGGAACTTCTTTACTGTTAAGGTAAGGTTAAATGAGACCTAAAAGAGGACATACAACCTTGTTAAAAATAGAAACGTGCAGTTACAATTTTCAGATCCTCTTTGCAGTGATACCATGTGCTGTTTAGTGATATGCTTGACTGTAGTGATAAGACTGTGACTAAGTCACTTTAATAAGATTCCTGTGTGGTCAGTAGAGAGAACTGACATGAAAAGGGTTAAATTCAGTGCTGCTGGTTTGAAATTGCACTACAATAACTGAAGTTAATTGCTATATGATAACTCAGCCACAATTTCTTCCTTCTACCTACAGAAGCCGTGACCTCCAGTAAACTATCTCAGTGGCTAATTCCTGGTTTGGGCTGGGCTAATTCAACTTGCAGCCACCAAACTTTGTTACACAGATTTTGAATTCAAAGCTCTTAATAAAGAGTACTCTCTTTGTAAAGAATCATAAACTGCTAAGCTTCCATCTTCTAGGAATCAATAAGTGGAGATCTTCAGGGGTCTCCTTGAAAGCCAGGCCCTTACTAGTCATCTTCCCTGAATCTTTAAATTATTTCTCCTGAAACCTCCGTCGTGTCTGCTTGGTCATAGGAGTCTTTCATGTTATTCTTTCAAATGGTTTTATGTTAGAACAGCTGCAAGGCTATCAGCTAGAAAAAATCAACAACAGACAAAACCAAAACACAAAAAAACCCCACAAACAAACCCCAAAACTGTAGTTAACTATAGATCAACTAGAACTTAGACCAAACTGTGTTTATATATTTCTTTCAGACTCCCCAAACAGCCAGTACGGGTGGTAATGTTGCAGTACAAACAGTAGGTGACTAGCTTTGCAGAAGACAGCTTCCTATCCCCATGCTGCTCCCTCAGGTACTCACAACCCAGCCAATGCTCATAGCAGCTCCTGTGAACTAGAAACCATGAAATTCCTCAAAGGCTTGTCCAAATGCCTGAGCTCCTTTCTCAGCCACATCTCCTGGTTTGTTACCTTTTTGGTGTTACAAAGCATATTTTAGTTTTGAAATATCCTAGATTGACTTGAAATGAACAAAAATTAAAACGTATGAACTTCAAGTTCTTCAAAAGTCCATGTGTAATCCTTAAACATCAGGAATTCTCAGTTCCCAATGCTTAAAAAATGGTGTACATGCAAACAGGTTACCCAAGACAAGCGTGGGTGAGGAGCTCCTGCTAGTCACATGTCCATTTACACCTTTGCTAGATGTACTGCATTTTGCAGCCCTGACCCCTGACAATCATGTTTCAGATTCACAACCTCCTGAATCTTCCCCACACCTGCACACTTATAGGCAGCATCCCTTGCTATGCCTGTGCTTTATCTGGAGATAACCCATGGCTGTCTGTTTTCCCAGCATCACAGTCACTTGCCTTTTTGCGAGCTTTCCACGAAGTACCACCATGGGAGTACCTTTTTTTCTCCCAGACCAGCAGGACCATTCCCCTCTCTTGAAGAAGAGTGGCACAGATGTCTCTCATCAGTACCGACACTTGCGATAGCTGAGATAAACTGAAGCTGTCAAGGAACCCTGCAATGTACTTGAGCACTTCCAGTGGGAGGCTGCTCAGCAAGTCCTTGTTTCTCCCGTAATTAGCCACTGTGGAATTGCACTTCCCTGGTTCAGCAAGGAGGGTGTCCACTTCTGGCTTAATAGCAAATGTCTTGAGAGGCTTGCTGTAGATAACCTTGGCCTTAAGTCCATCGGGGCGGAAGTGATTTTGAACAAAAGTACATCCCAAGTAGGCCAGTGGGCAGCGATGCTGGAACCATCCATCCAGACATGACTGTATATCAGCGTGCACATTCTTGAAGTGGGACGGGAACTCATCCCTCCTGAAGAAATGACTGCAAGTGAATGTGAAAGCTGAACTGCTTTTGTTGTGTCTTCTGGTCACGCATTCAGTGTAGAGCTCCATGTAGAGTTCTGCGGGGTTTTGTTCATTCAGAATATCTGATAGAACAGCACTGGAGGAGAAGGGCTCCAGAGGAAAGTTGTAAGTCTGTGTTGCAAAATCCACAAATAGTCCATCAATGCCCCTTGCTTCAGAGATCTCATGGCCTTTCAGCTCTTTTTCCAGTGCACACAGCAGTGTGGCTTTAACTATATTTGTCTTAGGTAATTCTTCTAGGTTTATTCCCAGTTCTGACGTATCTACTGACTTGTCTGAAGTTGGTAACCTGTGGCCCAATGCATCTCCTAGTCGTGCTCTTTTGCCACAGTAACTAACTGGCACTTTGAAGGTGTAGACAGTCTTTACCTCCTGAGCTTCCAAGTTCCCATAGACAAAGTCTTTTTCTTTGGGAGTGCAAGCAGCTAGCTGGCCAAAGCGGATGAGCATTCCCCCATGATGTACCAGATACATGTTGTAATCACCTACACCAACTTCCTTCTTGAGCCTCTCCAGGACCCCTTCTTGCCAGGGAGCCAGTCCTGTCATTTCTGTATTTTGTGTTACTCGTTCAGACTTTTGGTCCTTTGCTGCTTCTGCACCACCAGATACTTCCTTTGTCTCCTTTGTGGAGCTAGCGGAATGAGGGGCTGATGCTGTTTTCTTGGAAGCCTCTTCTTTTCTTTGTCCTGTGTTGGCTGCTGAGTCAGTTACCTTGCAAGCCAGTAGCTCTTTGCTGAAAATGTTCTCCCAGGTTTGGTAACTCCCCAGGTCCATTCCCTCCTTGTCCTTTGCCAAATCTTCACGCTCACGTTGGCTAAGCTCAGGCAATTGGTTGTCACCCTCTTGGGAACCACAGGCTACTCCTCCCACAGCACCTTCTTCTCCATCCATAGCTTCATCCATTAGCTTTTCCACTTCATCCTTTTTCCTCCACTCTGGAAAGAAGTTGGCTATTTTCAAAGTCCTGAAAAGAATGTTCTGGTCTCTGAGAGCCAAGGCTGTGTCCAGACACTCTTCATTCAAAGTCTCCTTCATAATGTTCTTGTGGAGGGTTGTATCTGAATCCACATTTGGCCAGCGATTCCACTCCATTGAGCAGCAGACAACACTGGCTGGACAGACCTGGAGGTGCTTCGCCAGCTTAAAGCGGGCCATGGAAAAAGGGCAGCCATAAGCTGAGTTGAGGCAGGAGACCTGCTCTAAGGGACAGAGCAATTGGTGCTCCTCCTCCTTGCACATGTGGAAGGTGGCCCCGCAGTGGAAGCGGCAGCTGATCATCATGCAGGAGATGGAGAGCTCGATTGGTGCACGGCAGTGCCGGTTGAAACATTTCTCACAGTGCCTGTGCTGCCCAGGGGGAGCTTTCTGAGCCCGGTGCTGTGTGTAGCAAAGACAAGAAGAGAAGAGTTATTGCCCAAAAGAGCAAGGATGTCCACAGACCTTCTGTGCCTGTACTTGGTTTCTATGCAATAGGTGCTTACATGCACTTCTAGCAGGAAGAAGGCTGTGAGCAAATGACTGCCAGGTCCATACATCGAATCATAGAATGATACAGTCACCTGTCAGCACTGATCCCCATGGTACAGCCTGACAGCGGCACGGATATAGAAAAGGCCTGGGTAAAGGCTAATTTGCCTGACCTTCTTTACTCTGCTTTCCTGATTTGCACTTACACTCCTCAGTGATGCCAAAATGTTGTGGAAGAGACTGTGGGGCACTTTCCTTCAGGCAGGTTATTTGCTACATCTACTTTCACGTGTCAAAACCTGGAATAAGGTGATACCTCGATCTGTGTTTTGGAGAGAAGCTCCAGAGTGCAATGGAGGCTTTGTTGCAGGGTTATACTCACTCAGTTAAATCCATTTTCTTTCACCTTTTTTTTACAAACTGCCTTTCACCTTTCTTCCCCTTCCTGTCACCAGTGAATGCCGAGTAGATAGGAAAGTGAAGAAGGGGGCAGGCATGGTTATCTTGGGCTCCACTCGGCACCACAGGGTGCAGTTAGGGCAGAAGGGGAGCAACAAAGGTCTAACCTCCACAGAGCTATTCCCTTCCTATGATGGTGCAGGGAAGTCAGTCTGAGAATGCCTTTTATAGGGTGGCTCTTTGAGAAATAATCCATTTTTCTTCCTTTTGGATTTGTTTTAGAGCACAATCCTACAAAAACTGGCCACTGCTGCTCTCCTTTTTCAGTTCACCCAACATACTTCTGACAAGTCAAATGCTACCAGGAGATGAATGGGTGATCCTGAGCTGATCATATTTTACATTCAATTTATGAAGCTGTTAGTGGCACCACAAGGGGCCAGAAAAGAGAGAAGGGTCCCAGGCAACAAGTAATGAACAATATCCATCTCTGTTTCATAAATCCAGGCAGCACCCTGGATTTAACATTTTGCAACTGACAGGATTAAAAGAACAAGGTGAGGTTGCCAAACCAAATGTTTCAGAAATTTCAACCAACTTTATTATACAAACAGGTTAAATGTCTTCTTACGGGAGACTGCATTTCTGTTCTTACACTTCCATATTAATGTGGTTTCAAAATATATATACATTTTTCCTCTCCTTCCCTTAAAAAGCTTTGATAAAGGACACACAATTTTCCCGAGGAAAGCAGAAGTACAAGAACACGAGGATCTTCAATCCTTCTAATTCCAAAAGTTCTCACTTCCTCTTGCTCATAATATCACTAACCTTGCAATAATTCCCTGTTAATCCTTCCTAAAAATGGGAAAACAGAAGAAGAGTCTCACAGCAAGTAAGTGGAGACGGTGATTAGCATGAGACATGTCTTCTCTTGTAAAAAAATCTAAGAACATAAGAAATGATATTCTGAATTAGACCACTAGTCCACCCAGGCCAGCAGTCTCCTTTAACAATGTTCTTAAGGGATGCTGTTTAGAGGGAACACGTAGGACCTACCTGTGGTCCTTTCCCCTCAGTTGTTGGATTAGAGAACTAAAAGGTGCTCAGTCACTACCCGGAGCTACTTGCTCAGATACTTTCAATTGCTATCAGTAATTTGGCCCAAAGAAGAGCTGCTCCAGGTAGAAAACTCCTGAATTCTGACTTTCTGCTCCTTGCGGTAAGGGCTGCACTGCAGCTTGGTTCAGCCTACAGTGAATCTTCGTGGGAGGGAAAAAGCTAATGAGATGGAAGAAATCATAGAATGCTTTGGGTTGGAAGAGGCCTTTCAAGGTCATCTAGTCCAATCCCTCTGCAATGATCAGGGACATCTTCAACCAGATCAGGTTGCTCAGAGTCCCGTCCAACCTGACCTTGAATGTTTCCAGGGATGAGGCTTCTACTACCACTCTGGGCAACCTGTGCCAGTGTTTTGCCAAGCTCATTGTAAAAGCTTTCTTCTTTATATCTAGTCTAAATCTATCCTCTTTTAGTTTAAAACCATAACCCCTTGTCCTATCACAAAAGGCCCTCCTAAAAAGATTGTTCCCATCATTCTTATAGACCCTCTTAAATATTGAGAGTCCACAATAAGGTCTCCCCAGAGCATTCTCTTCTCCAGGAACTGGAGTCCTGTTTCCAAACAGGCACTTTTTATTTTGTGTGTGAAAATGAGATAAAGATTTTTTACAAGTCTTCCCACCACTCTTTCTATGCAATAGGAACTACCATAGGCCCAGCAGGCTCTCATTTGGCTCTGGGAAAAAAATAAACATTGTTAGTAAAATAATTTAGACTTTGTTGTTTTGTTTTGTTTTCTTTTTCCTAAGGTTAAAGAAAATCCAGTAGTGTCATTTACCTAGATGCTTTTGCAACCCCAGGCTTAAGTGACCTAGCCCTGAGGAGAGCTGTGCTGCAGAGGTAGTAGGCTCAGGCTCAAGGGTAAGAGATGATACGTGAAGCTGCTTCCCCTCTTTCTTGAAGGTACTGTCTTAACTTCTCATCTTTCACACTTTCACACCCCGGCAACGGAAATCACGAACCACGCTGGAGAAGAAAAGACGTCTTGTGGGTTCCTGCAGTCACTCATGTTTGAATCTGATGAGCATTAATTGCTCAATACAACCTTGTTCCATCCTTTGTAACTTCTAATGCTGGCCAATACCTGTTTAAACCTCTTAATGAATCAACCTCATTCCCCCTTGGTCCTGCAGAGTAAAGGAACACATCTTGGTGGTCGCTTTACCCAGGGACGAACTTACACTCTGAACTATAAAGCTCAGGTACCTTTGCCTTTTTTTGCATGGAAAGAGCTTGAGAAAGCAATGCAAAAATAAAAGTATTTCTTGACTACTCGTTATAAGTTTCCCTGCCTTGTCTTGGGAAGCACCGGCTTCTGCACGGGAGCGACATCAGGTTGCTGGCCAGGGTGGCCCCAGCCCCAGCCAGCCCTTAAATGCATGTGGGTTAGGGTCACATCTGTCCTGCTTTAGGCTGTTTAGTTACATCTACTTTTATGCTGCTCAGAGAAGCAGGAGCTACAGACGGATTTATTTCACATTGGCAGTATCCTTGCTGCTCTCATTCTTTTAACATTTTGCTGCAAATATAATCTCTAAAAATAGTCCCAGCTATGACTTGCATAAGGTCAGAGGAAGCCTGGATACATTACATGGCAATAAAATCATGAGGTGTGAACAATACTTTCCACTGCAAAAGTAACTCTTGGAGAGAAATAACTGATAAATAGAAATATATCAGAGGCATGGTCCTTACGGTTCCCCAAAGCACAGAAAGGCAGAAAGGACTGCTTGCAAAGTTTCTGGAGAGGAAGCTGCTTTACACTGCTGCATGCTGAAACAAACCCCATCCAAAGCACGTGTAGAAAAAGAAATTACATGCTTTGTTTATGAAAAGTGACCGTGTCAGAGCATTTGGCTCCAGAATTCATCTTTATTCAGGTATATTTTGGTTGAGTCTACCTCATTTTTAACATCTATATGCCATTCTTTTCAGACAGGTGATTTCCTGCCTCTCTTCTCATTGTCAAATTTGTGAAGCTAGAGGACAGGAAGAAGGGATAGAGAATTTTTTCTGGTATTTATCAAGGTTTAAATGCTCATATTCTGACATGCCAGTAACCACTACCTCTCTATTTTAATTGGTGATCTGGTTAGCTCTGTGGTTTAGTTGATGGTGTTATTGTCAGTGCACAAACTACAACTTTCAAAGCCCTGAGCAGAAAGTTTACAAATTATTGCCTTAGTAAGTTTGATACATAACATTCAGAGGCAGGTGACACACGGATATGTCAGGTGATGAAACACTTCTCTAAACCTGTACATTCTTTACTTCCCTGCAACTTGTAAAACTTCCTAAGAGTAGGGTTAGAAAAAAAATCAAACCAGAAATGCTTCTTTGAATCATGTTCAAACTATTGTGGAAAGAAAGGATGCAAATTATAGTCCACAGTTGGTCCACTTCGGTAAATCTTTATTTTTAGACCATCATGACAGCAAATCAAGTAAGGTTTAAAAATATACAGCTGCTATTTTAACTGCAGATATGTGTCTGGAGCAGATCTGTTCAGTGACAGAAATTTTCAGTTTCTAAAACAATTACAAGTTATTTTCAGTAAATACATATTTAATTCTGTCGTTCTTGTTTGCTCTGTGTGACTGTGTTTACTATAGATGACATATATTTGAGAGCTCTTCACACAGAAGCAAGGAATGCCTCCAAGGAGGCATCCAAGCAAGGAGCCATCCAAAAGGGCCATGAGAAACGTCAGATAATCACCTTAAAGAGTGCCTCTGAGATGAAATTGCAAACAAACATAAACCAATCTTTCTAAGATTTACTACATGATAAGGATCTCTTAAGAAAATCTCAGGAAAGGTTTCATCCAAATGCTGGAGTCAAGAATGTTAAAGTTGTATACAATATTACAACAATAAAATAAATCTTTTCAAGGACTGTGAATAGTTTTGAAGTGTATAGGGCAGAGAGGAGATATTCTCTATTTCTTTTAATCCTTGTTACCCAGTAGAATCATAGAATGTTGGGGTTGGAAGGGACTTGTAGAGGTCATCAGTATATGGTGTTTACCTCATTTTTATTATTACAGTTAAATCTTAAAGTGAATACAGAGTTATTAACTTCCTTACAGAGTTTTTCAGTATATTTGCTTAGTATCTGAAGGGGTTCACAACAAATAATGATTTTGTCTTTGCAGTACTAGAGGTGCACTTGAGATTAAAAGATACTGTGACTTCTGTCTGGCAGATGTAAAATTAGAAAATATATAGAATAAAATAGAGTATTTTCTATGAATAATCATATATATACTTCAAGTGTGGAGATGCTCAGGTTCTGATGTTTCACTTGCAGTAAGTAGCATGCCTCCTACAGAAAAATCCTGGCAGACCCAGCTGTAGGATCACATTTTCTGGAAGGACATTTAAGTCTCCTTAAACTAAAGATTTTCTTCTCTTTCCATGTAGCACTTTTCCTCAGTCACTAGGTACTTAACCTCAGCAAGAAATCACACTTGGGCTTCCTTTTGCTGAACGGATATATTTATTTCTTGGAGCTGAGAAAGAAAACATCGTGCCATTGGGAACTGTTCCGTACCACAGTTATGTGTGATTCTTGGGGAGTCCTCTGCATTCATATGAAATAAAAAAAGCAAATCCAAGAATGCCACCACCTGGAATCACAGTAACCTCTAAGTGAATCATGCCCCACATCTCAACACCCACAGCAGGGACAGCTACAGCTCGAGTGACCACCTTGGCATCAGGCATAGCAGGTCACTGTCCTTTGTGGCACGCCTGCTCTGTGGTTGCCATCCAGACTGATCTTGCATATATGTGTTACCAGCCAAGCTTTAAATGAGTCAGGCAGTGAATATGGGACAGCTCCAAGTAGGTGGAAAGGGAGAATAAAAGATGTAGATGAAATCTTCATCAATAACACTTATAAGCTTCTAGTGAGCATGGGTAAGACATCTCCTTTGAAGCTCAGACCTTGAACAAGTTCACATGGATTTTATAGGGGTACTTTGATTCCAGGGCAACCCTTCTGTTCAGTATAAGACATGTGGAGAGAAAAGGTTTTCTGTGTGACAACTGATCTGTTAGATAAGCCCAAAGATGTAAGAATGAAGCTGTGACAATTAGGGAGCTCCTCTCTGTATTTTCTAGCTGGGGATCAGCTGGCTGAGGCTGTGGTGTTTCATGACAATAACCACTAGTTCAGAGTTACTGAATGGGTTGGAATTGCTTTATACTGAAAAAAAAAATAAAAGTGCTTTAAAATGACAGGCTGAGCAAGTCCACAATACAGAGCATCAGTCTGGCAAAGACTTCAATTCATGTTCCTTGCTTTTCTTCCTGAGCATGCCTGCTGCTTAGGTTCTCATAGCAGCATATTGGCTTCCCTTCAGCTCCCTAAACCTAGCGTGCAGGACCATGGATCTCAAGAGAAGCTGTGGCACCATTAGGCCTCCACTTCACTTGGTAAATCCGTGCTGCACACAGGCTGTAAAGTGGCACCAAAACTTGCCTGGGTCATTTGTATGCAGTGAAATGCACTAGGTGCTGCTGTGGGAGGTGTAGGGGAGGGCTCAGAGCAGTGAGACATGGGTAACACAGGGCATTGCTGGTAGAAACCCCACACTGTACTCCTCCCTGTGACTCCCTACCTGGTTCTAAGCAGCCATAGCTCACCTGAGACAAAACTCCAGGTGCTGCAGTGGCCCCCCGGGCTGGTGGTATGGTGCAGGGCATGTTGGGGTGTCATGTGGGACACAGGCAGGACAGGGAGACAGGGGAGGCTGTGGTATGGAGCTGCTCTGCTGCTCATTGTGTATATGAGGGGTCCCTGTGCTGTCCTTGGTAGATACAGGCAAACTCTCACTTTGCTTTCATGACTGCGAAGTGGGTTTG
This sequence comes from Chloroceryle amazona, assembly GCA_027560015.1. Lineage (NCBI taxonomy): Eukaryota > Metazoa > Chordata > Aves > Coraciiformes > Cerylidae > Chloroceryle > Chloroceryle amazona. The sequence continues at coordinate 3,947 of JANHFX010020516.1, read as the reverse complement.
GTTTTTCTTTGAGTTCAGCAAGTGCTTTAAATTAACAGGTTCTGGTTTAGTTGCAGTTTGAGGGGAAAAAAAAAAAAAAGAGAATGGTCCAAACTGTGTTTGTTTTTCTTCAGGCTCAGGTTATATTTTATGCCCTGGTAATGATCTCATTAACATGCTTTTCCAAAAATGTCTTTAGATTGTCAAGTGAATGGTTTTAAGCAAAACAAAAGAAACCCAGTCCAAGGCAGGTGCCCAGTATAGAGAATTTCAGAGCTACCGGTTACAGACTAAGTCACAAACACCAAAAAAAGAGCTAAGATTCCTGGATAAAAATTGCTAAGCAGCCACAAGTCTAAATGGTACAGTAGCACCTCTTGCAATCCTTACTTCATCATCATTTGTTCAGTATGGATTACCAACATGAAGTTTGCTGTCTGAATATACAAAACTCACCCAATTTTAAGTCTTAGCATTTTGGCCACAAGATTACTAAGGCTGTTTTAAAGACATCTCTATTTTCATAGCTCAATACAGTAACCACTGCACTGCAGAAGGTTTCACCAATAAAGACTCCAACTCTATTTGAAAAGCCTTACCTTAATCATAGAGTCCCTGTGTGTGTACCAAACACTTGCTCTCCTGGTTGTGCTCAGCTGGGTTGAAGTGAGGGGGGTAAGGGAGAACTGCAAGCAAAGAAAGAGGAGAGAATGGGAGGACACAGAGCAAGCCCAGGAAGAAACATCAAATAGTTTTGGAATGTTAAAAATAAAACCCGTGCATGTGACCGTGTAGCTCAGCTTACAAAGCAGACTCTTCCACTGTTATTTGTTAACGCTGTCACTTCTGGAGTGATACTTCACATGTGAGAGGCAGAACCAGTAATGCTCCGTGACTCCTGCGTGACAGGAAAAGATCAAAACCCTTCCCAGAGCCCTGTATCAGCTCCTGCTGCTCTCTGATGGGGGGTTAACTTTTACAACTTAACCCACACCAGCCTGTGGTTCCTGCTCTTGGAATTGTCGCCATGCCCCTGGTTTCCATCACCACCAACTCCAGAAGCTGGTGCAGACAGCAGTGGCAGGTTTCCCATCTGCCTGGGCAGGGGCGGGCAGAAGGAGACAGGGAATGGCCCAGGGCTGAGCATATCTGCCTGCCTACCTCCCAGGGACCTCCAGGAGACTCCCCAGCTCCAGCCACTCCACTGCACACTGAAAGGGTCCCCTAAGCCATCCGGAGGAAGCCTGAAGGGTGAGGTTCCCAGTGTCACCCTTCCTCAGCCAAACCTGAGGAAGCAAAGGAGAGCAGTCACGTTTGACTGTCAGCATGGACCCATTAAAACATTTCATGGTGATTTTCCTAAGTTTCACAGTGAGCCTTTCATACTCCTGGTGAATACAGACATGTGGGTGCTGCTACATGTCAGGCAAGGTTTGGGGGTGCAGATGGGGCAGAAGCTGCTTCTCCCTGCTGGATGCTCACACCGTCTGGCTGCAAAAACACCTCTTGTGACCCTGCTGCCACATGCGACCACTTTTCACCACCTCAGAAACAGAGCAACACCTTTTGGCTGCGGCAGCGGTGACTCTCAGATTCTAAGTCACGATGAACTTGTTGCTTTGCCTTATCTTTCTCTTTCCCTATCTGTGAGTCCCCAGTGACTCTCACCGTTTGAAACAGTGCAGGCAACTGTGTTTTCATTTTTAGGGGCTGAACAAAATGTCAGTAGGTGACAACCAAGACTTGCTGTTGCCAAGTGTAATTTAGTAGTGCTAAATATGGTTAGCAGTCTGGCTCTGTGGCCTTTTTTAGAAAGGGCTGTACTATCGTGATACCATTTTCTGTCATCCCATTGCACCGGGGAAATCAGGAGCCAGCAGTAATATGCCTAAACCCAACTTTCACCCAATCACAATATGATTGCTGATCTCTTTACCCTGTATAATTCCACCCCTCAGCCCTCAAGTTCAGGGTCATTTGTCAGCCTTCAATGTCATCACCTTTGTCAACATGCTGGTTGCCTGCCTCACTTTTATATGAAGTAAAAAAAAATGATTCTTGAAATTCTGTACTGTTGGTTTAGCAGTAAACTCCCTTTGGCTGGATTAACCCAGATTACTAAAATACTTAGGGCTTCAGAAGTAACTGTTGTCAGAAATGAAGCTGCCGTCTGTCTTAATTTTCCCAGCACCTGATGTCAGTCTGATTTTAGATCTCTGTGTTTCCAGACAGTCTGAACTCTGGTGGCACTTTTTCCTGCTGCCACGTGTTGCTTGGTGATCACGCAGACCCAAACAGCCTGCCCTGGGCCTGCCTTGCTCAGCTCAGCCTCACACAATACAAGCCCTCACGTTTTGCAAATCCTTGCCTGAAGGTGATGGAAGGTACTCGAAAAAAAGCATGATTTGTGGTGGTCTTTCAAGGCAGGTTACCACAGGGCATGCAGAATGAACACAGTTCACCGTGCCTGAAAAGTTGTACATGGTGGAGGAAGGGAGCAGAAGAGCAAATGTGATGGGAATTCATCCTTGTACCTGCAGCACACTGCTGTATTAGCTCAGCTGTATGTGAAACGGGACTCTCAACAAAACCAGAACTTGCAGATCTCTGCTGACACCCTACCTGTGCTCATTTGATTCAAAGTATCTCAGGAATGCCAACTAGTACTACAACCAGACCTCCTGCTGCAGTACAGATGTGCTTACCGGTAGGGTGTGAGAAACATGAAATCTCTGCAAGAGAAGCCTTAACTGTTATTTACTTTTTGGTGCAAATGCTTTGGGAGGAAGCTGTTGCCTGTCTGATGTAATTTCTTACCTCAATTCTATGGGTAGAAATGCTGTGCTATATAGAAGCCCTATGAAATATACCTATGGATAGGATATGTATACAAATACATACAGCGATATGGGAAAATCGAGCCAGATCTGGTACTGCAAGAAAGGTGAGGCTGCTGTAGCTCCATGCCCCCCAGGTCCAAGCTGTAGCCAGGCTGAACTTGTATTCTCAGTAGGCATCTGCTCAAATACCCATATACACCACATACACAGATTACACAGCCAGGCACATGTATGTACAGTGTGGCTTCCTCCAGCAGCAGGGCTCAGGCACTCTGCCCAGTAACTGCCCCTTAATCCCAGTGTCTCCAGTCCTCCTGGTTCCCAAGTAGCCAACTCCCCTGTGGTGCCTTCAACCCCAGGGACACCCAGGTCTTTTTTGGCAGCTGGAAGGGACTGTCCTGGTCCCCTTGCCAGCTGACTCCTCCCTCGCAGCCCTCTCCTGTCCCCCAGACCCTCTTGTCAGCTGCACCAGCTGCACCGTCACTACCACTTACACACCGACCTGTAGGTCTTTGCCCATGTGCTGCCCCATGGGCATGAGTCCCAGTCACTGTGGCACCCAGGGCAAAGTGTGAAAGTTTAGCGAGAAGATGGGACAGGCAGCACCGACCAAGCACACCACCGCTGATTAGGAGCCATTGTGGCTTTTGGTGCTCACTGTAAGCCCAGGACCGCCACTGTATCTACTGCTGTCGCTCTGCTGCGATCGGCCATGAAACTGCGAAATGGCTTCGCTGTTCACCCGTCACCCTCAGCGTGCGCGGAGGGCGGCAGCGCTTCGCTGGTGGTGAGGCGGCTCCTGGTGATAAGGCGGCCACCGGCAAGTAACACCGCAAGAAGGCTCAACTGAAGTGGAATCACCAGCTCGTTCGGTTAGCCCAGGCTGCTGAAGCCCCTGGGGAGTCCCTGCTCATTCCAACGCTGCCGGTCACCGAGCTCCCGCGCGGTAGCGCTGACAGGCGGCAGGTGACGGCCCCGCGGCCTAAGACCTGTCACTCGCGGCTGCTGCGCCATTGCCGCCTCGCTCCGCAGGGCAGCGCCTGGCCGCCATCGGCCCCGTCTCCCGGCCTCCGACCCGGCCGCCGCCATCGCCCCTCGGGCGGGGAGGAGGCGCCTCCTCCCCGCCCG
>JANHFX010020515.1:0-10918 GCA_027560015.1 Chloroceryle amazona | reverse complement strand
CCAGCCAGTTTAAATGTGAATTTCCCTTCTCCGCTTTTTGGAAATTTCATCTATTTAAATATTTGTGCTGCCAAATGGACTTCAAACTGGGAACAGACATCTTATGTTTGCAGTGCTATGTTGGATTGATTTCTTTCCTTCTATAGTTATATCTTTAATTCTGAGATCTGTCTGTAATTCACCAATTTATATAATTGGTTTTCTGTCTTCTACCTAACACTTCTTATAATTCATATATTTATTTTTTTTTCCAAAAGAGAAGAATGGGGAAAATAAGTTTAAAAAAAGCCTGAGCCAACTGAAAAAAAAAAACAAACACAAAAACAAACCAAAAATGAACCAAACAAAACCCTCAAACCCTGAAGACTCATTAAAACCTAGGATTGAAATCCTGTGCTTCTGTTTTCCAGGAGTTATACTGGGACCCCTAATTCTGAGTGTCCTACTCAGTAAGTCATACATTCATCCTTTATCCTTTTCTCTTAGACTCAAGCATCTGCCTCTTTCTAAAAAGATGATGGTCGGGAGTTCTCCACTCAGCCTAGGCTGTGGTCACCCATTCAAAGATATGTACAGCTGCCTTAGCCTGGGTCCCAGCAGAAATCAGGGATTTACCAGAGCCTGGTGCACTCTTGTCTTATTTTTGGAGGTTATTTAGAAAATATACCTTATAATCTCCTCATCTCTCAAGTTCAATATTTAAGTGACTTCACAGAATGTGAAAAATATTCATCCACTCACAAATATGTAGCTGGATTGCCCAATCATACAGCTGATCTTTACAGTCTCTTACACTTCCATTATCCCCCAAGGAGCAATCCTTGAAAGCTGAGAGGAAGACAAGCTCGTGGAGCTGCGATTCTGAACCTCACATTTCTTGGCAGCTTTGTGGAAGCAAGCCTGTTGAGGGGTACCAGCCTTTCTCCTCTCAGCACACCAGAGAGGTCTTCCAAATCAGTTCCCAACCTGAAGCATGTGGTTTCCCATCCTGTACTGGAAGTGCACCAGATAGATGTGCAGTCTTTGTTTCATGTAGTTGGGCCTTAAAGATTCAGTCTGTTGCTGAGATTTGTAATCATGTAACCAAGTTCTGTTGCCTTCCCCAAGACTGCTGTTTTTGTGGATTAACTCAATGGTATCAAAGGAGTTATTCAGAGTTTCAGTGGTGTGACTGAGTTAATTATGGCTCAGTATTTCTGAGTCTCTCTAGGCAAATAAGTAATACATTTTCATCACTAATAATTATGGTCTAGTATTCCAATATTTGCTGTATTTAATGATTTTTATATAATAAATTCAATTGAAAGGGATCTGCATTGCAGAAATGGTGGCCATTTAGGTCAACTGACTCAAGACAGATATTCAGAGTAAAATAAAAAAGTATTCTTCATAGACAAATTGCTTGGTACAGCTGTTTGCAGGCATTAGGTTCTTTGCCTGTTTTGTTGATATAAAAGTAATCCTCTCTGTCTTCTACATCCAGAGAAGTAATTTTGGAGTTAAAAAAAAAATAAAATCTCTTGGGTTCCTTAAACCTCACAGGACAAATTTCAGCCTAGCATGAACTTTGCTTCCAAGTTATAAACCTTGGAATAGAGGCTTGTAATAGAAATAGTAATGGAGACAATTTTTGAGTTATGAATGGTGACATGATGGATTCTCTGTGCCTTGAAGTTCTGCACTCAGAGGCGATTGCAAGACTGGTGTGTCTGAAGTAGCAGCATTATTTTTTGCTGGTTGGAATAGACTCTGACAAAGTGAGTGCTTCTTTAATACCAAATTCCAGAGAGATCATGAACTGAAATTACTTCTGTCCTCTTTGGTGGGGAAGTAATTTTAATGAAAGTGTAATGGGATTTCCCAGCATTTGTAGAGAACAGGTCATCCCTGAAGAATGAGGGATGCATACATTCTGAAATGCATTTGCATTTGTTATGGACTAATATAGAAGCAGATAACTGCTTTCAGTCCTTGTGATAGCTCCATCATAGAAACATGTAGGTGAATAAGAAGCTGCTCAGCAGCACAGTTTGTCCCATTAAAAAAAGAAAATAAAAAAAAAAATAAAAAAGAGGCTTAAACTAAAAGTTGATACTTTCATTTTTACACTTTGATGTATGAAGAAAATGGTAAAAGGCCTTTAAAAATGACTGGTCATCTTTGTCATGTTTGCTATTAAGTAGTGTACCTCTTCAGTTTTTAAAGATAGAACCTAACATATTATATGCTTCATAGAATCATAATTAACATTCTTAACAGAACTTAAAAATTTAAGCATAGAATAAGTTAAAGATAGAACTTAACATATTCTATGTTTCATAGATTGTATTTAGCTTGCTAAAGAGCTAAGGTAAAATGTCAGATTTAGTAGTATAAAATCTATGGAATCCAAAATGCCATCCTGTGGAAGGTAACACTATGCCCTACCTTCTCCTGCTCTTCTCATCACAAGAGATCACTATGCTATATTCAATTATTTATTTTATTTTCTGAACAGAAAAGGTTGATAGCCAAGCACACAATGATTCATGTTCAGAAGAAAATATTCATCAAACAATCATAAATAACCTTCCTCATCTGAAAATGTTGAGCAACTACAAAAATGGAACCAAGTCAAAACATGAGATCTTAAAATATTCATTAAAAATATCATATTCTGAAAGGCTCGACAGTCACTATGGCTAGGATATTTTTATTGCCATTTCCCCCTCTCTGTCATGATGTACTATTTTCATTTGGTATCATGGAGAAGTCTCTAGGGAACTAATGTTATGAATAATTATTGCAAGAACAGTACTCTCCAGCACTGCAAAATTGGAGGGCCTTATACATGTATTGTACATCATGTATCTTCTGGTTGATGTTCATGAAAGCAGATGTCATTTAGCACCTGTCAGAACTGAGTCCTACAGTGATGGGTTTAGGTGCTGACCACTGCTTACTTGCTGACCCAGCCAGTCCTCAAAGGGATGTGAGTTTTCATTTGGGAAGAAGACCAGAACTTATGGAAGCAGGTCTGAGAAATGTACGCGAGAAGGCCTCTTCAGTCTTGGACTGTATGTGATTTAGCAGCATGAGCAACATTTATTTTCTGTCTGATGTCATCTGGGAATTTCACATACACAGATGCACAGATGTTTGTACTTCAACCTGGCTGCTGGTTGTTATTGTGGTGAAATTGAGGAACTGGCTTCAGTCGAAGTAGTCCTGGGTAAGTTGCTGCTCAATTTGTTGGTGGTGTTTGTGGTTTTGTTTTTGTGCTGGTTTTTTTTTTTTTTTTTTGGCTTGTTTTGTGGTGTGATTTGTTGTGGTTGGGTTTTGGGTTTGATTTTTTTGTTTGTTTTGTTAGTTGGTTGGGTTTTTTGTTTTGTTTTTTTTTTTCTTGGTTTGGGGCTTTTTTTGTGTGTTTATTTTTATTATTGCTGTTGATATGCTTTAGTTTAATAATTTTTACAGATCCCTAAAGGAAAAGTAGCTGTAACAGTATAAATTTGTGTTATTCCAGTATAGCTTGTTCTTGTGTTTAGAATAGGAAAGCAAGCACAAGATATGTGTGTGAGCCCAAGACTCTTTATTTCTTCTTTCTATCCCATCTCTCTTTTTTTTTTTTAGGAATTTTTGAATTCTCTTCCAAAGCAGAACTTGCAGGATGGTTCCTGAAATATTTTTCAGAGTTGTATGGCGGAACCAGTGAATCAAGGAATCTAGGTTATTTCAAAGAGCATACTGTAAAAGACACTTCTTTGGTCATGTTTTTCCTGAGGAGCAAGAATTTGTGTTTTCCCCTTGCAGTTCTCCTCAATGCTGGTTGCCAACTTCAGAGTAGTTGTTGGTTTGACAGCTTTGAGGAAGACAAGAGGCAATTTTGGCTCTTTGTGTGTGTTGGTCTCAGCTATATGCCGTCCTTTGGCCTCCCAGTGGAGCTTCATAAAGAGAGAGGGCTGATGCACCCTGCTATTTTGTTTATATTGAAATATAAATTAGAACTTGTTTGTAAACACTTAAAATATTCCTTGGTATTCTAGACAATATTGTAGCATATTAAAACTAAGGTACTTGTAGATTGTTAATCTCAGGTATCTGGATTTTACACGTTTCCATCCCTAGCTGTAACCAAGACCTGAGCTACAGAAAGGTCTAGCTGTGGAGGTTAAAGAATAGAGAGAGGCTCATCTGATAAATGGGCCTGAAGACTGTAGAGCAAATAATCTTCATCCTGACAGGGAGAAGAGTAAAACTTCACTGACTGAGTATGGACATAATGGATTTACCAGACAGTAGAATTTGTATCTGCCTTCCCTACAAAGATAGGAGACTTAACTGCAATAGTGGGCAGAATTTTACTGAAAATGGGTGTTTCCGAGGCAGATTAGTATGTTCAGGCTTTTTGTCTGTGCCTATTTGGTAAAAATAGTGAAATTTGGCACAAATTTGCCTATTGTCACACCTATTTTGGCACAAACGGCCATTACTAAAGAACTTGCAGGACATAACAGTTTGTATGACATCCAAAGTTAGGCTCCTTGCTTTAATTCCTGTTTAGGAAATATGTAAAATCTCCTGTTCCCTTGCATACAGGGGGTATGCTCATATATTCTCCGTCAGTCCATTATGTGTTATGGGGAGGAGGGTTTTCAAACTGGTTATTTCTTCTTGCCAAACAGAACACATAGATAATTTATTGTTTGGAATTTTGTTTATTTGTTTTGTTTTAGAAAAAAACATGCTGGCTTTGCAACTAGGGAGCCTCTCATATTTGAATATTTCTTGTCATCACCTATTGCTTGGTGTGGTAACTCTACCTGCAGTAGTGTGGCTACCTAAAGGTATGTTACTTGTTCTTCATACTCACTCTAAGAAAGTACTTTGAGCTTTGCTGACTTCAGACAGTATGTGATTGTCTCTAGACTCACTTAAAAGCAACCACTAATACTTTCTAAAATAACAGTATTGCTACTGTTCTGCGGAGCACTGCTCTTCTTCCTTACCAGTATCCAGACTGATTTTTGGAAGCAAGTCATCTACTCAGAAGCCTGTAAATCAGGCAGGTAAACTGACCTCCTCTGTGACACCAGCCATTGTTAGAAATAAAGGTCACTTGAATGCAAAGTTAAATTCACTGTTTGTAAGCAGGCACGACTTCCCTGATTTAAGAGGAAGGTGTGTGTATTACCACTGATAAATGTGTCCCTGAAATTCACAGAGCCATTTCAGAAGTGAAGTTCCTCCTACCAACAGAATAATGAGTGATTATCTTCTTAACTGACTGACCTAGAGAACTGCAGCCTGCATAAAGAACTTGTTCTGTTTTTCAAAGCTGAAGGTAAAAACAGTATCTGAGGATTTCAGGTCAAACGTCTGTAATGGAAACACAAGGCAGTGTTTAGAGATCCGGTAAGGCAAGGGAGGTACATTTGATCAATAAACTGTGCTTTGGTGTTGCTTGCCTGTGATCACTGAATCCCCAGAAAAACTGAACTGAACAGATGCTGAGTCCTTGACTTAAATTAATTCTGCTCAGATGAGTGTACTGTACTCTACTTAAATATGTGTCATTAAGCACCTTTGACAGCTTTTTAGCAGGTGTTTAGCACAAAAAATAGATCAGTTGAGAGAAAGGGAAAGATAAAGAGTAAATCCAGTGTGGTGTGTTTAATGTCTGTCTAGTATTACTGTGTTCAAGCCCACAGTGGCTTCATTTAGGAGTGCTGCAGATGTAAGCATGCTGGAGCACTGCATTCAGCTGCTCTGATTTGCAACCTTCTTACATCAAAGATAACAAAGGTATATACTGGTCTCACCTTAGCCTTAATGGAAACAACCATAAAACTCACGCTGACTTTAACGGAAACAAGACGTGAACCTAAGCTTTCGCCAAAACTGGCAAACAGAATAGGGTACAAAACTGAATCCTGTAGAGCTGCAAGCTTTTTCTTCATTATGATGTGAACTGCAAAACAAACTGGTAGCTATAACAAAAGCTCTAGATGGGCAAATATACTTTTATTTTTCTAATCTGATTAGAAAATAAAATCTGTACACTGTTACTGAGATTATTGTCAAAAACTGTGAGAGTTATGCCTGTGGAGTGGAAGAAATGCATTTCTTGCATATCTAGTCTTTAGTAGTAGATTATTAATAAACAGTAGCCCTCCTTCCCTATTGTATTATTTCCAGTGCAATAGAATGGTTTTTGTTAAAGCAAATTCATCCAGAACAAGAGGACAGGTACATACAGGTCCAAAACTGATTTATTTTATGCAAAAGAAAAGTCCTTATTTCAACTGTATGATTTATGAAATTATGAAATGAAATTATATATGATGTCAAAGTAGTGCCATATGGTAGGCTATAGCATCTATCTATATAATAGTATGATACTTACTGAAAAAACATTACCAAATGTTTCTTTCACCACCCACTCAAATAATAACTTGTTGCCAGCCATAAGCACCATTTTTCTCTGCACATTGATTTAATGTTATTTTTACAGCTTTAAGATTTGGATTGAGCATCAAAATTTGCAGACTACTGATAATTCAATAATTAACTTGAAGCTATTGTTTAAATTGTATTTAATGAAAATAGTGACATATTTAGCTAAGAGTCTCTTGAGAGATCTGACTCAGTCAATAAAAAAGCCAATGTTATTTCTAATGCCAAGTGAAGATGATTTTATCTTCTGAGAGGGTTGGTATTTTATTTTTTTTTCTTCTTTATAAAGCTGATATGGAAGCATCTATTACATATTACACCTACCTTATGTTTTGGTAGAGGCAAAAAAAAAAAATGTTGCTTACAATAATAAACATTGAATTTCAAGTACCTGTAAATTAATTTTTAAAAAAAAGTTATATAATGTCTGTTACAAAAAATGGAAGTTATCTGATGTTTTTATAAATATAATCATGAGTATTGACACAGCAAAATGTTTTTCTTTGACTAATTAAGTGACAACAATATGAATTCTGTTTGTGCAACAAAATAATTGAGTTTTTGCAAGCCATGGTGTATCTTTGCATTAGTAAAAAGACAAGTGCGTGTACTTTTAGCTGCCTCTCTGATCTATGTGGAGCTGTATTAACTGCCATGTTTGCCCACACTAGATGAAACACTGTTTATCCATGCTTCCTACAGACTACGTTTTAGGGGTTTTTTTTTTGAGCCGCAGGACAAGTACATGACCTACTGAAGTCCCCTGTGGTGGTCAATTACTTTGTGTAAGCAGAAGTTTAGGCTGATAAAAAATTATAATTTGTGAAGTCCTTTGTATTTTTTTAACCCTTTGCATGGGCTATGTGCATGCAGCCTGTTTATTTAACAAAGTTTTACTATCAAGGGAGTCATGTTCCCTTGGTGTGAACTCAGACTTGAACTGCTGAACTTTTCCTGTTCTTCAAGATGACCCATGCCAAAAAAAAACTTGTAGGCTCAGCCAATTTGATTTAAGCAGGTCCTGCAAGTATGGCCCAAGGATGGGAAAATCTAAAAGCCTTTTCCTTTCAGTTGCATCAGCATGAGAGTGATTCCCTATGAAAGCTCTACAAAGAGCTCTGGGGGTTCAAGGAACTCTCTTCTCCAATGCTTTTGTTGATTTCAATAAGGTATTTCTACCTGTAAGATCCCAAAGTATTCCATTCTTTAGACCTCCGAACTGCCAGTTTAAACCCTAAGCTGGAAGATTTTTCAGTATGGGTGTCTTTTGTGAGCAAGTTTGCGTAGGTTTTTGAGGTGGTTGTTTTTTGTTTGTTTTGTTTGATTCAGGCTTTTATTACAGAATGGAACCTTTGAAATCAAGTTATCTGTACACAAGATGGGATGTTGCATGATAGCTGCAAGGGAAGTCCCCTTATTCTACCACTTTCTGGGGTGATACAGCTCTCGGAGCTTTTTGAAACTTTCATCTTATTTGTGTAATAGCTGGAAAAGAGCACTAGTAGTGAGGAGTTTTTGTGTCTGATGCAAGAATCCTTGAGGATTTGTCCTAAAACCTCTGGACTAATGTGAACAGACAGGGTTCTGCCACTGGCTGAACATTTGGTCTCTGAAAAGCTATAGAGAATTCAAAATAGAAATTCAGGGATAAAAATCTCTGATAGCAGCTTCCTATTCCCTTTATCCAACCAATTCCACACATGAGAAAGAAGTCTTAAATTGCCTGTGAAGAGAAAGTGAAACTTGTTTGAATTATCCATAATGGAAAACATGTATTTCATAGTTGTATTGTTTTAAATACAGTAAGAAAATTGTATAGCTCCAGTCAGTTTAATGGATATTTAATATACATGATTTAGATGCACCTGATGATGCTAAAATAGCCAATAAAGAAGGTACAGCGTGGACAAGTCAATAGACACTGTATTGGTAAATCCATGAAAGGTCCTCAGGCAGCCCTGTTCTCAGCACCTCCTCTTCATCTCCTTTAGTACTGCTGACATAGCTTTGCCCTGTGGGGTGCATCTGATGAGCCTGGACCAGGGAACTGGTCTATCTTTACAATGATACTTTGCACCCTATTCCCCTTTTCTTGGCTTTTTTTTTTTTATTAAGGAATACAAGGAGGAATGATGGGCTGCTTGGGATGGTTACGAAATGAAGTTCTCCAATAATCTCTGTCTCTAACAGGAATAATCTGTGTTGCAATTTAAAGTTGCCACAGAAATGTGATTTCTTTCAATCACCACAAGTAATCTCAGTCTGTAGTTGAATACAGTTCATTTACTGGGTTAAGACAAAACTTGTATCTTTATTTACTGTTTCTTTTGTGTTTATTGTTTTTTCATTCTGTTTTTGTTTTTGTTTTGTTTTTTTTTCCTCTCCCATAACAACATTGTGAGTGAAACAAGAGTTATCCATTATTTTTAATTGAGAAAAATTAATCTCTTTACATAACTAAGTTTTTTCCCATTCCATGAACTGAGATAGCACAGAAAATAAACTGTATCCAGGCTTTTGCATACATTATATCAAAGTAAAATGTATTTTGTTCTGCAGCTTGGTACCCAACCCCAGCTAGCTGTGACCATTAACTCTCTAGGTAGTGACTTTAAGCTATGAAAATACAGCAGCATGACACCATGCAGTATGAGGTTGTGCTGTCTGTAGCTATGTGAACTGTGTTAGTGTGAGTAATAAGGGTCAACTATTCAGTGCTAAGGTATATAAACATTCTTTATTTATCTGCTCTGTGATGTGTGCCTTAGTCAGGCAACTGTAAATAAAAGTTGTTGGGTTTTTTCAAACTATTTTCAGGCTGTCAACCTGAAAGGGCAGGCTGGGACTACAGGCTTTCCTGGGCTGCTCTCTCATGTTTTTGAGGCAAATTCTGTATCTTCAAGAGCTGCCTTTCCTTTTCCATGGGACTGCCTTCAGATGATGCAAGAGTTTGTTTCTATCAAAATTCACTCCTTGCTGGATGAGGGTGCATTGTAACCTCCTGTGTGGGAAACTCCTCTACTGTCAAAATGCAGGCACTTTCGGAGGTGAGGAAAAGGAGCTTGAGGGCACTTTGTTTAATTGATAATGACAGTAACAAGCCAACTGTTTAACTGTTTTTTTTTGTCTTGAAAATTTAACCTGCTTCATTTACCAAGCAGCAAACCACGAGAGTAAAAATAGCAACCCATTTAACTTCTAGATATTTGTATTTAGGTCTCTGAAAGTAGTGTTTTGTGCCTCTAGAAATTACCAGCTGGACAGAGCTGCTACTTCCCAAGGAATTTCTGCAAACTTTCTTTTCAGTTCCCACAGATGTTCTTTTTGGTAGTCAAAACAGAGAAAGATTTCCAGTTGTTCCTTTCAATGCATGAATGTGTTGCTGTTACTAAATAAGACTAAATCACTATATTGCATGCCTACTTCACATATTTCAGGAATTGGGTCCACAGTTGCCTGTTTTATACAAAGTAGTTACTTGGGAAATTAAAAGTGCCCTAAAAGTAGGAGAAATCTTAACCTAATATTCCCAGATTCACTGAAAGGGGGAAAAGGAAGAGAGCATATGATCATTTGAAACACCAGGAAAGCTCATCCTCCTTCTAATCAACACATTTCCTGTCAGCTCATGATGAAGTGAAATGTTTGCTTGGCAATGCTCATGCTACACATACAAAAATCCAGGACATAAACCAAATAATAAATCATCATCTTCCTTGGAAGGAAATGATACAAAGCATTTATCTCCCAAGGAAGCATTCCATAGCAGGAGCAACTTGTTTCTGAAGTGTAGGGATGGTGATGTTGTGAACTTCGTACAGACACAGAGAAATGGCTTCGCCTTACATCAATATTGATGTTTTTGAAGCATCCCTCTCATCGGATGATTTGTAAGCATCTCCTTCGACGCTTCCTGACTCCAGAGCGAGATGCTAGAATTATCTTTATTCTCTCTTGGATGCTTTCCGCTGCCTGTTGCGAGCAAGCTGGCTTCTCCAGGCGGCGGGCAGCTCGGAGAGTCACCGTACCCCGCGTGGCCCGTTGCCGGAGGGTGGGGGTGGTGTCGCCGAAGCCCCCCGCTCTCCCTGGCCGCATCCCACTCCCGAGGCGAACAAAGGAGCCCCCCAATAGATTAACAACAGGTGCTGCGCACACGGGAGTGTGAGAAACTTTCTGTGGGTTACTAGGAGTTTCCTAAGGGGGAGAGCGCCTTCGGCTGCAGGGGACACAAGGCGGTGCCGGGGGAAGAGGCGACTACCAAAAAAAAAAAATCCACGGGGAGCCGAGAGGAGATAGAAGAAAGTGTCGCCCGCTTCTTCCAGGCAGCGCGAAGCACCCGAGTTTTGGGAAAAAGAGGCGGGAGTCCGCAGAACGTGGCGTGCTTTGGGTGGCAGAGGGAAGCCCTCGCTCTGAGGTAAGTCACCTCGCCCTGCGCCCGCCGGCCCCGGGATCGCCCAGTCGCGGCCCCAGCCCCTATTTGGGC
>JANHFX010020514.1:0-14413 GCA_027560015.1 Chloroceryle amazona | reverse complement strand
AATAGCCTTAGGTTGATCATTAAAAAAAATACCAGAAAAAATGCCCCGGTGACTGGCATGTAAAAGTTTAATACAATGTACCCTGAATTCTGACACTGTTGATGTGGACAATAAGCACTGGGGCTTATTGCTACACTTGGACTGAAAAATGGAGCGTTGTAAATTGTGTTTCAGGACACTGTCATTTTGAATGCACCAGAGTTCCTCAGCACTTTCTTCAACCAGCACACTCATGTCAATCATCCACCTTTTGGTACATCAGGGTTTTCATTAGTTCTATAACTGCCTGACCTTGTGCCAGACTTGAGCAGACAGGTAGTTCATAACCCTTTACTGTCAGAATTAGCATTCATGATACTACTTAAACTGCAGAGCAAATTTAGAGTTCATTATTAAATGAGGCATATGTTACTACACTTATAACTGATTCAGTCTAGTTATTTTTAGTTTGACCTTTTCTGTATTCATCAAATCATCTTTGAAACAGACATTGAGGTACCCTTTACTGTTAGTTATAAAAATTCTTAGAGGTGATTTTTTTTTATGGAGTTTTCTGGCAAAATCTCATATATCAGTAGTTTAGTGATACACTAAGCACCTTGCTGTTAGCTTAAGTAAAAACGAGGAAAGATGGAATCATGTTGATGTTAATGATCATATTCTTCTGTTATATCATTCCTCTTTGCCTTTGCTGTTACTCTGAGAACTGAAAGGCTAGTGTTGTCTGTTCAGAATAGGATGGAAACTTCTACTAACAATGGCAAAAAAAGTGTGAAGGTAAGAGTATAGACATTTTTAAATGTCCTAGTGTAGCTTCACAGATAAAATTTCCCCATTATTATTCTGATTTTATGGCTATCCCATCCTCCCTTTCCTGAGGTAATGCACTGAGAACAGGCACACTAAAAATTCAAACCCACTGGAACATGACAGTCTTAAGAACTGTTTCTTGTAATTTTCCTTTCACTGCCTTAAATTTCTAAATTCTAACATGGGAAAGACACCTAACTGAGAATATTTTTAAGTTCTGTAAACATATTAGGGTACCATACAGCCTTCATCCTTAAAAATCCCCTTTTGGCCTAAAAAAATCTCACATATATCAGTGAAGCTCTCACTGACTGATTTTCACTAATGCAAAAGGATAGAAGATTTGATAATACATTAGAATATATACTTGTGAAAATACTATTGATAAACCATAGCATTAGCAAATATATTCAGAACTCATCTGTTTGCATATATAGGAATAGAAAAGAAATGCTAATATAGCAAGGTGTTAAATACATATGCTAGTGTACACTTCACCCAGAATCCTAACAGCATGTGTCTGTTTTCATGTTTAGAAACATGCAAATACTTACTGAAGTAGAGTCAAAACCTCCATTCCTCTTGTTCTTTCCTTTTTTTTCTTCTCATTTTTTGTTGTACCAGTTATGCAACCAATCTTTTAATTTGAAGTTGTACAAGTAATATTCAATGAAAGTTTTAGAAGTTAAATATCCGACTCCCACTGAAATCCATGGGAGCTGATTAATAGCTTTTGAAAGTGTAGCCTGTGCTGTCATTACCTTTATGGACTGTTAAGAGGTGGAAACTACTGCATTTTGTGTTGAATATAGAGTTCAAAATTGCATCCTCGCTCATTTCCTTTTTGGCAGGAGTAGGGCTCACTTATTGTCACATAGTGATTTTGTACTCTATGAGCAAGGTTATATTATACAACTGCATGCAAAACCACTTTGTTGAATTAACTCTTTGTGACTCATGGAAAATAACCAACCACAAAACCTATAAGTATTGTAACACTTAAGTATCATGTTTGAACTTCAGGTTACTGTATAAGATAACTAGTGCATTGTCTTAAAAAAAGCAATATAATATTGCTGTATGTCATATTCTGTTTTCTGCATGATATAGATGAAGACTTCCGTTCATATCTAGCATGATGAATTTAAGAAACTAATTATGATAGACTGATTCACTCTTTGGAAGAGTTCAGAGGCACTGCTCTTTCTTGACAGAGAAGAATTAGATGAAAAAGAAGGACTTACTTTTGGATAGTTGGTTTGCCTCCCAGCACTATAGACTTGAACTGTAGATGCATCCTTAGCTAACTGAGGTGCCTAGTACAGTCACACTGAACCTGGAAAATAGCCTTTGTAAAGGTATGATGTGGTATAAGCAGGAAGGAGGCACACTGGAGAAGAATTTACTGCACAAGTTTCTTATCTGGGGAACCAGACTTGGTCATAGACATAATGACATATGATTCTTTCATATGTATTAATTTGTGTCAAAAATATAAACATGATGAATGAATACCTCTACTTTATTTATTAAATGCACGTTTTGTTTGCTGCCATCCCTCTGCCAATAAAAACTTCCGAAGATCAAAGAAATATGTCTGCGTAACTTAGGTACCCAGTGCACTTTGCTTCAATTTAAAAAAACACCACTATCACAAGTACAGCTCAGAAGAGCACTCTAGAGTGCTTAGTTTAAACTTCATGTCATTAATTCCAGGGGGTCTGAGGGGAAATCTTGGAGTGTACATTCCAGACTCAGAACCCAAGCTTCACTGAAGGAAAGAGATTTAGGTTTTCTACCTGGTTCAGCTCCTTCTTTGGTTGCTCCTTTATATGTATTTTACATGGAATTTGGTGAAGCAGATTCTCAGATTTACAGTGAGTCTTGCTTTAGGTGAAAGATAATTGCAGAATGGGCTCTCTGAACATATTAAATGTAGACATTTTTGGGAATCTTAGACCAAGATAAGCAAAACTTAGGTAGTGTTTAAAAGTAGGTGAATTCAATTGCTGTTTGGGTATTACAGAGTCTTGAAACTTATGGCAAATTCCAGAAATATTTTGGATATTCTTGTGACATGATATCCAGCTAAGAAAATACCAGAAAGATTCAAAGTTGCAGAATTATTTATATATGTATATAATACTAACGGATTATGTGAGTTGATCTATACTTTAATTTTGGGCAATAATATATTTTACCCTACATATCAAATTAAAGTTAGTGCAGATTTCTAAAGAGTGCAGATTTCTAGAAAAATACATGCACAGATAGGAATCCAGTAGTAGTGAGAGCAAAAGCAACATCTATGCATGTTGTGTTCTGCAACAATCAAAGGAGGATCTTCTTTTGTAGAAAGAAATACTGATGCTAATACTAAACTTTGAATTGAGATGCCTCATATGGTGTTTCAGCACAGAATCAAAGTGTTTGACGGTCTGAATTGATTATGTAAATCTATCCCCATAGTACAAAAAAAAATCTCAAACAATAAGGTCTATTCGATGGTCATTTTAGGGACCAGGAAAAATCTATAGCCACTTGAACTAAAGTGTTCTGACTACTAATTATCACAGAATCACAGAATGATAGGGGTTGGAAGGAGCCTCCAAAGATCCCTGAGTCCAACTCCCCTGGCAGATCAGGACAAAACTAAGCAGATCACTCAGAAAGGAAATCACACCATTCTCTCTTTCTTTTTCAGATTACCTATCTCATAAGCAATTTTTATATTTATTTATTTCAGAGCATCTGATTACTCAGCTAATATCAGCTGTAGAATATTAAATGATACCTTCTTTTATTTTCTATTTTTTAATTTGGTTGAAAATCCACCTTCTGAAAAAGAAGCGTTGTCTTTGAAACTTCCCGAAATTGCTTCCTTTTTCTGCAGAAAAGGTGGGGAAGGGGAATAATTTCACTCAACACAAAAGCATTTTCATTCATCATACTGTACAGAAATAATTTTTTGCTGTTCAATTCAATGTTGACATATCTTCCCAAGCTGATCTAGTACCTTAAGGGAGTCCTGTCCCTCCATTGTGCTTCCATTGTTCTCTGGGGATAGTCGTATTGAATCCTCCTGAGATGTTATAGCCTTCCTTCTCTAAACCAGCATCATGTCACAGGTAATCCATGACAAAAGCCTGATTTACCAAAGAGAATTAAAGAAGAAGACAACTGAACTTCAACTCGTAAGAGGAATACTAGCTATGCAGAATGTGGAAGCTGAACCATTGTAAAATAAAATATTCTGCTATTTCTTAAAGCTCATACTTAAAGTTCACTTTGATAACAACAACAAAAAATTTAGTTTAACTTTCTTTCTAGGACCATAAATGTCTCATATATTTATGGTACAGACATATTGTTCCATAGCTTTTATTCATAGGAGCAGTAGTAAGGGCTTTACAATCTCACATCACAGGCTTTAGCTGTAAATTTCCTCATATGCTCAGAGGAGACCTCCAGGAGCAGGGAGTCACTCATCAGTGGGATATAATGTAGTGAGTGAGGAGCTATCATAAAGTGTTTGTTACAAAGCTGTCTT
Source organism: Chloroceryle amazona (assembly GCA_027560015.1). Lineage (NCBI taxonomy): Eukaryota > Metazoa > Chordata > Aves > Coraciiformes > Cerylidae > Chloroceryle > Chloroceryle amazona. The sequence goes on along the minus strand of JANHFX010020514.1, from coordinate 10,053 downwards.
GAAGAAGAGATCCCTGTTTGGATTTCAAAGATCTCTCCAGGGTTTGTTCTCTTTTTGCTGTGTGGTGGTGTGTGGTTTGTTTGTTTGCTTTTTTTTTGTTTTTTTTTTTTTGTGTGTGTGTCTTGGGGTTTTTTTTTGTTGTTTTGTTTTTTAACCCCTGGATGGATGAAGAAGAGTGAAATAAGAGTAGGCCAAAAGAAGGCCAAAAGTCTCTACTACATATTTATCAGGTTTAGGTCTATCTTTTTCTTTTTCTCCCCATCCTACAAAGCAGATTCCCCAAGTTTCCTCCCGAGGAGAAGGAATAGTGGTAAGTACAACGGTTTGGGGGATACATCCAAGTAAATCTCTGGGTTGAGCTGAGGACAGAATAACCTATAGAAATCAATCCTCTAGCTCAAACCATGCTGACTGTGCTGACAGACTCTTTAAAACTGGATTGAAGCCAGACTTCAAAGGGAAAGTTGAATTCAAAAATAAAGCTGCTTTTTTGTTGTTGTTTTTCCTTTTTTTTCCTTCTTTTCATTCAGAGCAGAGTTTAAAAGTTTACCAGATCTGAAGCAATGAGGGTTTTTATGACACCGGTTTCACTTTGAAGTCCAGATTCTAGACAAAGCACATCAATTTCAAAGTGTCTATAGGCATAGGCAGAGCTGAGTGTGCTTGAAGTACCAGAATGTAGGTGCAGTGAATACTGCACATGCCTACATGTTAGGTTTTTGTTTGCGCTTGTTTTTTTTGTTGATTTTTTCTTTGTTTGTTTTTGTTTGTTTGTGTTTTTTTGTTTGTTTGGTTGGTTTTTTTTTCATTTTTTGTTTGGTTGTTTTTTTTTGTTTTGTTTTTCATTTTTTGTTTGTTTTTATTGGTATTGGAGAGAAACGTGGTTTTAAAGGCAAGGAATTATAAGCATCAGAAGATTTAAGGACAATAAGGACAGAAGATGAGAACAAAATTATATTTGTCATCTCCAAATGTGGTAGTCAGTCTTCAGCTGTGAATATATTAATTTCTGGGAATTATTAAATGTGACATTAATTAAGAAAACCTGAAAATGTATTTATATTAATTTGTGTAAGGTTCTTACCTGAACTGACTGAATGGATTCATAAAAGAATTTCCTCTCTAATAGAAAACCTTTCAGGTCTAGAAGTGGGAAAATAAAGTAAACTTAGCTCAGTACTCACATGATGGTGAAATCATGTCTCAGAGGTATCAGTGGTAAGCAATCACACTGTCAATTACATGCTCTCTTAAGTGACCAATTATGTGACCCAAGCACCAGTACATGTTGTGGGCCATGTGGCTGGAAAGCAGATTTGCATAAAAGACCCTGGTGGTCCTGAAAGATACAAAGTTGAACATGTGCAATTTTTCATCACTTCACAAAGAAGGAAGTTGCTGCAGTTTAAAACCTAAGAAATTCCATGTGGAAATCTTTAAATTTTCTGAAATTTAGGAAAAGATTAGGAAAAGAATAACTCAAGGAAAAGGCCATGTGAGGAATAAATAAATAACGTAGAATCAATGTGAATAAGGATTGACAAGCAAAGAAAGATAACTTGCAATTTTCAGTAATTGTAAATATAGAGAATTGCAAAAATTGTCTAGTTGTCTAACTCTACTTTTTAAAGAACATTTAAAACACACAGAAATGTTATTTGTTTCTATATAAAAAAAAAAAGAAAATTAAAAGAATGCGATAACAATGGTAGTAAATGATGAAGATAAGATAAATATAGTTACCAACTAATTTAAAGATAGAAATCATGGAGTAGTGGGGATAACTAGCACCCTTATTTGATGGTGGAAGTCTATGACAGAGTCATCAGTTTATCTATCCTTCCTGAGTGGAAAATCATAGAATAAGTATTTTTTAGATTGGTAGAGACCACTTCAGGTCTTCTGATCCGACCATCTCTTCAAAGCAAATCCAACCTCAAAATTAGATCAAGATTTCTGGGGCCTTGTTCAACCAAAGTTTTAATATCTCCAAAGATGGATATTCCTCAGCTTTTCTGGGCAAGCTGTTACAGTTATTTGACTAACATTATGATGAAGAAATTTTACTTTATACCTGATCAGAATATCCCATGTTGCAACATGTCGCTGTTACCGTTTGTCTTTCCACACTGCACCTCTTAGAAAAGCCTGGCTCCATCTTCTTTATACTCACCCATGAGGTAGTTACAGATAGATCTAGTATCTTTCCTCACCTCTTTCTTCTTAAGGCTGAGCAAGTTCCTTCAGAGTATCCTCATTCCTGACCATTCTCTTTGCCCTCCAAGGGACTTGCAAGTCCCTATTTTTGATCCAGGGAGCCTAAAACCGGACACATTTCTCTAGATGTGGTCTCACAAGTACTGAATGGAGGGGAATGATTACTTCCCTTGACCTGTTGGCTATATTGTTGTTTATATGTTCTTTCACAAGTCTTTGTGATAGCTAAACTCAATGCAGCATGCATTGTGCAATAGCCATAACAATAATTTATCTTTGTAAGATAAGAGGTTATCTGTGTCTCAATCTTATTAAAACCATAAAGTTTGAAGAGGTAGTTATGTTTACTGGTTCATCCCTCCTCTGTTCACAGCACATTCAGAAGAGAACTAGTTATCTGATCTTACAGTTAAATTCTCTTCTGAGTTGTATCTAAACTGAATGTGCTGGCAATATTTTATTTTTATTACAGTATAGAGTGTATCAGTGTGGCTCCTTTATCTGGACCAACTTGAATTGACTTTCAGGGAAGATTTTGATACATCTTGTAAAATATTTTTATAAATCAAAGTTTTATTGCATCTGGTGTATTCCCTTCCTACATCAGTTTTGTAATTCCAGTCACAAGAATCAAGTTTACCTGGCATGGTTTGTTCTTTTTAAGATCAGACAGATTATTGTTCATAGCTTCACTGTCTCAATTCCGTTTGCAAAAATTAATCCCTTTCTTTCTCTGTCATACATACACTCTGAAAAATAAAGCATCTAACCATTGTTCTGAAGTCATGACCTTCTCTTATGGTAAGTCTATAAGACTCTATAAGATTCTGTAAGTCTGTAAGATTCAATTTCCACAAACTAAGTTCACAGAGAACAGGATACATGATGCAATCAGCCTCTAGGATGACTAGTGTTTCGTTCTGAATTTCTGTATTACACAGAGTGAGAATCAGTCTAAACCAGAGATTTGTTTGAGCCATGAATTTCAGCTGATGATCCAAATGAAGTTCTTGTTCATGCTCTCAGAAAAGATTAAATTTTCTCAGGTACACGCTCTTTTTCAGATTAGCATGGAAGAAGAGATAATTTGGTCTCAGATTCTTTTAATGATTCAGAGCTTTTTCACAAGTCTTTAACCTCAATATCAAATATGAACTTTTCAGAAAAACAAAACCTAAAAATTTTGAAGAGAAGAAAAGTGTTACTTGTTTTGACCTGTACTGTTTCTATGTACCAGTGAAGTAGCAGCAAAAGCAATTTTGTATCATGTATTTAAATAGTGCTTTCAATAAGACTTTGGACAGTCTCAAAATAATCCATGAACAAACCTCACAGAGAATATCTGGTTGCCTGTGCGCAGCCATTCAGAATAATTTCAGACTCTGTAGGGCATCGCACCTAATTTAATGTGTGTGTCCGGTAAGTAAGTCACTTCATATGGCCCTGTGGACGTATCCTAGATACCACAAGGTATCACAACAGGAACTAGACACCAATGTTTAGGCATATGAGTTCCCTTGCTAAAACTTTTGCTGTCTACACTGTTTAGCCTGTTTCTATCTTGATTTTGCTATGTGGGAAACAGAGAAAATAGAACTTAACTTTCCAAAGCTCTGTACTGATCTGGAACCAGAAAAAAATGTTTTTAAAGTAGGAGTTTTAAGTGTTTTCTATTCTTATCGGTTTCCATCCACAACTAACTTACAGGAAACTAGTACCTACATAGTTAACTGGCTCTGTGGAATGGGAACCTGGTTATCACACTTGTATATGTAACCGTTCTGGAATTTACCCTCAAGAGTTATCTTTAATATTTTGAAATAAGAAGGAAGAAATTCCCACCTATTCCCAAAATCACTATATTGATTTCCAATAAGATCTCTGGCCAATTGGTCCAGAATTTAAATTTTGCAAAGATAAAAAAGTTAGAAAGTGTAAAAAAAAAAAAAAAAAAAAAAAAATCTTAAGGATACCTAAATAATTAACTAGTTAACTAGTAAAAAAGTTTCTACTCTCAGATCAATCAAAAATCCTTGGCAACAACCTCAACTTTTCTTCCCATCAAGGAAAAGCTATAGATAAAATTAGTCTTTTAATGGAACTTAGATATTTGTAAATCAAACTGCCTCATAGGTTCTCTGGCATTTTTCAAGTTTTATTTTTATAAGAGATCGGGAACTTTATTTACTGTGTTTTTTTCACAGTTGCCACTTCTGAATGATACTAGGAAATGTAGGAGTAAGAAAGAACACATGAAAAAAAAACCCAAAAAATTCCTCAGGGGAAAAATTAATTTCTCACTATGAAAACTGTATGACCATAATCAGTTCTGCAAAATTATCACACGTTTCCAGCCTTTGAGTTTCATTGCAAGATTATTTTCCTGAGTTAAGAAAAGTTGGACACGTGTTATCATTTAAAACAATTTAATTCACCTTGCATTTGAAATGTTCACTTCTACATTTTATTGGCACACTGAAAACTGCTGGGCCTGTTACATTGATTGAGATGTGGTTATTCCTCCCCAGGTGCAAGACACGACACTTACTTTTTGGACTTCATTAGGTTACTCTCCGCCCAAGTCTCCAGTCTCTCCAAGTCTCACTGAATGGCAGCACAGCCCTCTGGTGTGTCAGCCACTCCTTCCAGTTTTGTTTCATCAACAAACCTGCTGAGAGTACACTTCATCCCTTCATCCAGGTCATCGATGAGTATGCTGAGCAAGACTGCATCCAGTATTGACCCCTGGGGAATGCTGCTAGTAATAGTCCACCAGCTAGGCTCTCTGCCACTGATCATAATAACCCTCTGTCATTCAGCCAGTTTTCAGTCTACCTCACTGTCCACTCATCTAACTCACAGTATACCAGCATTTATCAGAGAACAGTAGGATGACAGGATGACGTAGTTGGAAAAGAAAGCTGTATAAAGGAATCTGAAAGACCTAGAATAAACAGAATATAACTTTTGTATTTTGCCTTACATTTTCTTACTTCCTCCTGTTCATTGCTTTTTCCTTGCTGCATCTTTGTCATTATATTCTCAGAAATATTATATTTTTTTCCATCTGTCTATTTTATAACTTTGTATGGGCCTTCATGTTTCATTCTTTGAATAAATGTAACAGTGGGTATCTATAAAGAACCAAACTAATTTGTGAGTACAAAGATATATAAGTGCTGAGATAGATATGAGTAGGCAAATTAAGAAAGGGTTTGGGCATTTGTAATGCTTTATAACTATGCAAACCCACTAATATATTTAAAAAAAAAGAGCAGAAAAATAGCAGGTGCATAATGGTATCCTTGAGAGGATACATTAGGAAACCCAGAACAGCAGGGGCATTAAAGCACAGTAGTTTAGATAATGAAGTGAAATAAATTGTCTTCATTGTTGTGCCTTCATCGTCACCAAAGTATACTGTGATAAATGAAAAGACTGGTCTGATGGAATTTGTAAACATTCATATTTAATAAACAGTTATTAACACTTCTATAACATTGCTGGTTTATGTTCATTACATGCTCATTGCAAACCAGCAAGTTTATTTCCTGTTTAATTTCTCCACTGTCATTGTTTATTGCAAATCTGCTCAAGACAGGTCTATTTTTTATATTCTACTGTACAGAATGTGAGTAACATTCAGATCTTAATGGAAGTGTCACATCATTTCCGGATCAAATTACTTAGTTTTAACAGCTAAAAGGAATCAAATTAATCAGAAAAAAACCCCAACAACAACAACAAAAAAAAAAACCCAGAAAAACTCAAACCAAAACAAACCAGAATACAAACCAATACAAATGTTGTAGTTCCCAAGACGTTGACTGAAATAAATGGAGGTAGTGTTTGCCAGTTACCACATTAAATGGAAGTCATAGGCTTACGGGGGCGCTTGATTCCTACTCTTACATTAGGAGCATACATAAGTTTTAACTGCTAGGAAGGTTCATGGCCCAAGTGAATTCAATTTCACAAATGGTAACATCAATTTTTTTTATTAGTTTATTAGGTGCAGAGACACGGGAACACATGGAAGTCCAGAATATTTAGTCTGATTTATAGTTTGTCTTTGAAACAAGCGAAATCTTCACTTGAGAGAATTAAGGCTAGAATTGTCTACCAATTACAATGTTTTGAAAGAACATGGACAATCATCAGGCTGTTTGGGTCTATATCTTTTCTTATTTTCCCGTTGTGTAACTAAGCTACAGCAATATGTCTTTCATTTCTAGCACACTTCATAAGCACAATAGGACATTGAATCCAACTGCATGAGACTCCTAGAATATCTGTCAATCTTTAGCCTCTTCTTTATGCTCTCCAAATATCTCCAAAAGCTACTCATTAGCTCTGAAGCATCCGTTTCTAGTGTGACATGGGATTTACAATTTCTGATTCAGGAATGCATCAATAAAGACAAAAAGATATGCAGACTTTGTGAAGTTTCTTAAAGACTATGAGACTTTAAAGGGCTAGCCAGGAATGTCATAAACACATACTATAAGCATAATAATGACTTAATGCTATCAACTGAAATTGTGAAATGATGTATCATATATATACATACAAGCACACATATATATACACACTTGTTATATATTTATATTCACTTTTAATACTTGAGTTTTTAATGCTTTATCTCTCCCTATTCAAGATTGCATGAGGAATTCTGTTGTTGAGAACTTAAGAGATTCAAAGTCAAACAAGGATGCCTCTGACGTTATCTTTGATGCTTCTTGTTCTACAAGAAAAACTTTACAGAGTTTAAACTGTGTCATGGTTCATTTGCATAATTTATTGATCCTAGAGAACAGTTAAACATCTGCTATTTATTTGTCCTTGCATTACTACTGGCCATGCACTTTTATAAATACATGCAGGTGAAGAATATTTTGTGTCATTTTGATGGAACAAGAAGGATTCTCAAGTAAATATTTGACAATAATTACTCTAATGTGCATAGAAATGGGATATTAAGATATATTAGGAAAGACTAAAGTTTATTTTTTTCCTTTGTCAATGAAAAAAAAATATCTACAGTAATAAACAGAAAAAAAATCATAATGCCTTTTTTCATGCGAGCATTAAAATGGGGAAAAATCAATTTCTCAACCCTGATCAAAATGACCATCCATATTAAATAAAAATGAAAACATAATATAGCTTTAATATTTGCACATAAATACCTAATGTGAATTGTTTAGAATATTAACAATCAAATTTCTGCTGTGTCAGAATGCTCACTAATCAATTTCAGATAATTTTCTTAATTGAAACTAATTCCAGTGGTACTTTAATGTTGAACATCACATGCTCAACACATAATTTCTTATGCAGGATTTGGCTATGAATATAAACCATCTCTGCTTTAAAGTAGTTTAGAGATTAATACTCATTAAGGATTAGTGGATTTTCAAGCTTCATCTTTCATAATAATTTCTTTTACTTAGTTGAGTGTCAAGACCCCTGAATATTAAGCTTTCAAAAAATGATACTGTTCCTCAGAAAACATTATATTTGACTCTTCCAACATGCCCCGAAGGAGCAAACCAATACGCAATCATAGTAATTCATCTGTTTTCAGAGGATAGCAGTTACAAGTGTTGGAAAATCTAAGTAACAGTGGCATGGTTTTAATTATTGCTATTCTAACAGATGTAAATTTTATTGTGTGAGAATGACAGCTTCAATCTAACATGCAAGTGGTGAGCTGTGATATGCAAAATGAGTTTATCTTGATTCACTGCTCTTACTTTTCCCCTCTTTGCCACATGATGCATCTTGTTATAAATCTCAACTGAAAATTCCATTAGATTTTCAAATTCTTGGTTTTTGCAGGAACTCAAAAAATGGGGTCTTGTTTTTTACCTCTTCATGGAGCTCCAGATCAAGAATTATTGTTCATTATTCAAACCATTGGTGATTATATGGCAGTGATGGTCACATTCTACTTAGATACAGTTGTGTTTAACCTATACTTTTGTGTAGCAAAGTGTAATTCTTAGCTCACAAACATTCCAGTCTTTATTTGAAGTCTTCAGGGTTCAGAGAAGTATAACTTTCATTTCTGATTTTCTCTCAGTGTTAATTGTGGTTTTTGGGTTTTTTTTTTTGTCCCTTGTGAACTTGTCTGTCTGTAGCTTCCAGCCACTAGTCTCTGCCATGTTTTGCTTTTCTCAACTAAATGTGCTTTCAATCTAGAATTGTCTAACTGTGGATGAAATCAAATATTTTAAAAAAAACATCCTTTTCCCCAGAGCACATACAGCATGGCCAGGAAGTCCTCAGTCCCATCATTTTCAAAGTATAACTGTACTCACATTGGACTGCATTGCTCACTAATGTAGATGTAGGTTATATCATCCAGGTTCCTCTGTAGGTGAAGGAGAGAGGAAGTAACCTCTAAGCCTTACTCAGAATTTTGCTTAGCTGATTCACCTTTGATTTTGTTGAAAGTGCCCAACTGAATTATATAATGTTAAACTAGGGCATATCCAGAATTCACCTAGTTTTAAATCTTTTTAGCATTCATAAGACAGTGTTAATTCATTTTATCATACAGGATATTACATTTTTATCATATGGTAGCATGACATCATAGCATCATAAACATTTTACTATTTGGATCAGAGCAATTGCATTTTCCCATAAAAACATTGATAGTCAGATTCATTATCTTTCCAATCTCTAGTACAAATATAAAGATGAACACCATCTCAGATTACTTCTACTATTTGCTTAAAATTTTTGTCATGTTAACCATCTTACAGTTATTGATCATTTCACTTACTCTTTCTAAACACTGAAACAGCAGTAGTATTCTGATAGAATTTCCCTCATATTCAAATATTAAAATTAATACCTTATGATCTCCTCAGCCCACTCCTTAATTGAGGATAAGGTGAAAATTATTGTGTGTTTGCTGATTTAATGTTGTTTATCTGAAGATGCTTTTTAATGATTCCCTTGGTATAGGAAATATTTCATTATGTCCATGAGAGAGATATATATATAATTTTTTTAGCATATGCAAAGTAAAGATTCTTAGCAGTTTTTAACTTTCTGCATCATTATTAACAGATTGCCATCTCTAACAAGCAATGGGTTTAGGATTTTTTCAGGATTTTATCACTTGAACATTTATTTTAAATGTATTACAACATATTAATAAATAACAGTTGTTTCATAGCTTATTCTATTAGTCACAGACTTGACATTTAAAAATAATTCCGTTGGGTATTTTTAATGTTCTTATTCTTGACTTTGTTGTTTAAGCTGAGACAATAATGCTAACTTTTCTCTTTTCCTCTGTGGGTATTCTTATACTTACTAATGATTGCAAAACATATAGTGTGACCAATACAGCTGTCTTTGATTACAAGTACCAACAATAAAGCAGGTATGAAAACTGTGTTCTCACCCACTTCTGTTAATTTATGGCTCTACAATGGACCTGTAGTATATAGCATCAAATGTCAGTTCAGTTGTATAGACTTCCAGCTGACACCTAAGAAATTTAAGCAATGCCTAGGCCATCCAGCAACTTGTGGTATGTTGTTTTTTGACAAAAAGCAGAAAATTAAAATGAAACAAACAAAAAATTGCAGAGAGAAAATACCATCAGTTACAGAAAATATACAGATACATATACATAGAATCATCGAATCATCTAGTTTGGAAAAGACCTATGGGATGATCGTGTCCAACCTTTCACCCTACTCTACAAGTTCACCCCTAGACCAGATCCCCTAACACTGCATCTAAGCAATTCTTAAATGCATCCCGGGATGGTGACTCAACCACCTCCCTGGGCAGCCTATTCCAATATCCCAC
>JANHFX010020513.1:17050-43913 GCA_027560015.1 Chloroceryle amazona | reverse complement strand
CTCCATCGCCGGGGACCCGCGGGGCGGCGGGGCAGCCACGGTAAGGGACACCCAAGACCCCTGTATGATGATTTTAAATTGCCTCTCCCCTCCCAAATATACCGCCCTACCCTGGCCCCCTTGTAGCCCACATCACAGGGCTCGGGGCTGCCCGGCACACAGCCCCCCTGCTGGGGTGCCTCGGAGGGTTTTGGGAGGCTGGGGGATATTTCTGTCCCGTGTGTCATCATCCTCCCCCTAATATCTGGCTTCCCCTTCCACAGTGTTCCCCCTCTCCTGCACCGTGCAGAACTACTCCTGGGGAAAGGTGGGCCTGGAGAGTGAGGTGGCCAAGCTGCTGGCCAGCAGTGACCCCCTGGTCCAGATCCAGCCCGACCAGCCCTATGCAGAGGTGAGTACCTGGCTGTGCCTCCATATGTCTCAATATATGTTCTCGACAACTTTTTTAACTTGGTCTTCGCTGGCAACCTCTCTCCCCATACTTCCCATGATAAAAGGCCCCGAGGTGAAGACCAGGGGGGCAAAGTCCCTCCCACAATAGACAAAGATTAGGTTCGTGACCACCTGTGGAACCTGAAGATACACAAGTCTATGGGACCAGACAGGATGCATCCTGGAGTCCTGAGATAGAGTATCCTGGCTGATAGAGTTGCCAAGCCACTCTCTGTTGTACTTGAAAAGTCCTGGCAGTCAGGTGAAGTCCCTGGTGACTGGAAGAAGGGACGTGTTACACCCATTTTTAAAAAGGGCAGAAAGGAGGACCCTGGAAACTGCAGATCTGTCAGCCTCACCTCTGTGCCTGTGAAGATCATGGAGCAGATTCTTCTAGAAGGTCTGATAAGGCACAAGTTGGACAGGGAGGTGATCTAAGACAGCCAGCACGGCTTCACTAAGGGGAAATCCTGCCTGATAAACCTACTGGCTTTCTACGACAGAGTGACTGCATCAGTGGACAAGTGATGAGCTATGGATGTGATCTGTCTGGAATTCTGCAAGGCCTTTGACACAGTTCCCCACAACATCCTACTCAGTTGGAGAGATACAGAATTGATAGGTGGACCATTCAATGGATGAGGAATTGGCTGGATAGTTGCATCCAGAGGGTAGTGGTCAATGGCTTGAAGCCCACATGGAGATTGATGACAAGTGGTGTCCCTCAGGGGTCCATACTGAGACCGGTACTGTTTAATATTTTCATCAATGCCCTAGACACTAGGATTGAGTTCACCATCAGAAGGTTCACAGATGATGCCAAGCTGACTGGTACAGTCAATAAGCCAGAGGGATGGGATGTCATCCAGAGGGACCTGGACAAGCTGGAGAGGTGGGCCCAGGTGAACCTCATGAGGTTCAACAAGAGCAAGTGCAGGGTGCTGCACCTGGGCCAGAACAATCCCCACTATCAATACAGGCTGGGGGAGGAGGTGATAGAGAGCAACCCTGCAGAAAAGGTCTTGGGGATGCCAGTGGACAAGAAGATGGATAAGAGCCAACAATGTGCACTTGCAGCCTAGAAGGCCAATGGCATCCTGGGCTGCATCAAAAGATGCATGGCCAGCAGATCAAGAGAGGTGATTCTGCCACTCTGCTCTGGTCAGACCTCACTTGGAGTAGTGTGTCCAGCTCTGTATCTCTCAACACAGGCAGGACATGGACATAATGGAGCAAGTCCAGAGGAGGGCCATGAAAATGATCAGAGGACTGCAGCATGAGGACAGGCTGAGAGAGTTGGGAGGAGACAGGCTGGAGAAGAGAAGGCTCTGGGGCAACCTTGTTGCAACCTTCCAGTACCTGAAGGGAGGCCTACGGGAAAGCTGGGGAGGGACTGTATACAAGGGCTTGTAGGGATAGGATGAGGAGCAATGGTTTTAAACTAGAGAAGGGCAGATTTACAGTGGACATTAGGAAGCAGCTCATTACTATGAAGGTAGTGGAACACTGGAACAAGTTGCCCGGGGAGCTGGTGGAGGCCCCATGCTTGAAAACATGCAAGGTCAGACTTGATGAGGCTCTGAGCCACCTGATCTAGTTGAGGATGTCCCTGCTCACCACAGGGGGGGTTGGACTAGATGACCTTTAAAGGTCCCTTCCAACCTAAACCATTCTGTGATTCTCTGTCTATCCTTGTTGGGTCTCCATCCTGTCCATGTGTCCATCCCATCAATGTGACCTTCCTAACCAACCACGGCTCTCTCCATCCCCATTCCAGCTGGCTCAGGGAGGGCAGTGGATCCCCTGCATGTCCCTGGGCCCCTCTAGCCCCAGGGGGGCTGCCTGGGGAGGAGGAGAGGAGAAGCCTGGTGTGACTCAGACCCTGAGGGAGCTGCCTTGGCTGCATTGATCACCTCCAGAGCCAAGCAGCCTTGAGAAAAGCCCAAGTCATCCTTGTTGGCTGCCTGGCTCAGGGGGCCGTCCGTCTGTCTGTCTCCCACAGCTCTGGATGGGCACGCACCCCCGAGGTGATGCCATCATCCGGGATAACCGCATCCCTCAGAAAACCCTGGGCCAATGGATTGCTGACAACCCCGCCTGCCTGGGGGTGAAGGTGAAGGATGCCTTCCAGGGTCACCTGCCCTTCCTTTTCAAGGTCCTCTCAGTCAACACTGCCCTCTCCATCCAGGCACACCCCAACAAGGTAGGGAGAGTCTTAGGGAGGGGGGTGCAGTCCTGGCCAGACTCCTGTCCCTGTGGATGTCACCCAGCTCCTCTACCCCTGTCTTCAGGAGCTGGCGGCGAAGCTCCACAGCCAGTTCCCTGAGCACTACCCTGATGCCAACCACAAACCTGAAATGGCCATCGCTCTCACCCCCTTTGAGGGCTTGTGTGGCTTTCGCCCAGTGGAGGAGATCATCTCCTTCTTCCAGAGTAAGAGAACTTCCCTCCCTGTGGTGGGTTTGGGGTGGGGAAGGTTGGCTGTGCTACCTTAGGATGAGGGTGCTGGGCTCCCCCATGGTGACAGCCAATGGCGATGACTTGGGCTGTCACACCTGGCAGACGTCCCTGAGCTGCGGGCGCTGATCGGGGAGGTGGCGGTGGAGCAGCTGGAGCGCAGCAGGAGCGATGACCCTCGTGGTGTCTCGGCCGCCCTCCGTGTCTGCTTCACCCGCCTGATGAAGAGTGAGAAGAAGTTTTTTGTTGACCAGCTGAACATGTTGGTGAAGAGGATCTCTCAGGAAGGTGGGTCCTTTCTCCACAGTATGACACACACACACATGCACCCCCCGCAATGGTTTTGAGGAGCTGTGTTTAGGGGAGGGGAGGGCACAGGGCACCTCCCCAGCTCCCTCCCTAGTGTTGTGCATGGTCTCTCGTGCAGTGGCAGAAGGGAAGGACACATCAGGGAGCAACGGAGACCTGCTGCTGCGGCTGCACTCCCAGTACCCAGGGGACATTGGCTGCTTCACCATTTACTTCCTCAACCTGGTGAGGCTGGAGCCAGGTGAGGCCATGTTCTTGGGAGCCAACGAGCCTCACGCCTACCTGCAAGGAGGTGAGCATCACTGTGGGCTTTCCTAACCCAGGACCCTCTCAGGACTGTCCCTTAGGGTGGCCACAGTCTCTTGCACATGGTTGGAACCTGCCCTGGGTTGTGTAGGAGGGTTGGGGTGGGTTGACAGTGCTGCCTCATCCCCATAGACTGCGTGGAGTGCATGGCATGTTCAGATAACACGGTGCGTGCTGGGCTCACCCCCAAATTCATCGATGTACTCACCTTGTGCGAGATGCTCAACTACACGCCAGCACCCAGCAGCTCCAAGATCTTCCCGGCCACACAGAGCCAGCTGGACCCCAGTGTCTACCTCTATGACCCACCTGTGCCAGACTTTGCCATCATGAGGATAGAGGTGAGTGGTGATGGGTACCACTCTGGGGATGCGGTGGGGGGGACACCAGCTTCCTCCCATCTTGACTCTGCTCTTGGGAGGATATCTTAATAATGGCTCAATCTTGGCATGGGTTTGATAGCTTTTGTAGCTAGTGCCCCAGCAAGGTTGAAGCGATGCTTTTGTCACCCCTGGACAGCACTGCAGGCCCCTCTCCCTCCCTGGTTCCATCTGCCTAGAGCTTGCTGTCCTTCTCCAGCAGCTCTGGGCAGAGGGAGGGAGGACAAGGAAGAGGTCTGGGGAGTGCAGCATGAGTGTCCTCAGCTAAGCCAAGGTCGCTGGACTTGGGCTGCTGCAGGCACACGGTGGCTTGGGAACAGCAAAGATGGGAATGGGGGTGACCTCCTTTCAAGAGAGGAAAAGCTGGGGGAGATTCAAGCTGTGGATAAACTTTCTGTTGCAGATCCCCGCCTCCATCAAACTGTATCTGGTCTCTGCTGTGGACTCGGCCAGCATCTTGCTGGTGATCCAGGGGACAGCCGTGGGCACCTCCACAGCCGCCACCTCTGAAATGACTCTGCATCGCGGCTCTGTGCTCTTCATTTCTGCCAATGAGAGCATCTCCCTCCACCTCTACTCACCGGATGGGATGCTGCTGTTCCGAGCCTGCTGCCTCCTCTGAGCAGGACCCTGAAATGCTTCCCCCTCATCACTCCACATTTTTGGTAGATAGAAACTGATCTGGGCAGTCATCTCACTTGGAAGTTTCCCTTCCATCTATTAAACCCTAAACCAGCCCACGTCCAATGTGTAGAAAGAGCAATTCCCCAAATCAACTCCTTGGATGTGGTGTGGAGCAGTATGGGCAGAGGAAGAGCATCTCCCCTTGCAGCTCATTAGCCACATCCTCACAGCATCTTGAGTGCTGATAATGCCCTATGGTGATTCCTTTTATTTTTTTTTTCCCTTTTTTCTTGCTGAGAAGCACCAGGGAGGCCTGAACTCTGCACCCTGGGTCTTGAGCATCTCTGCCCAGCTTCTAGGAGCTGCTGCTCCCTCTTGAAATTGTGATGCTGAGGCTTTCTGCTGCTGCTGCTGAGTGTCTGATGGGTTGATGGTGGGCAGTCCTTGGAGCCATGTCACCCCTTCCCTGGGTGTAAAAGGGGGCTGCTCGCTGGGGTGATGAAGCTAGAGGGCCTCTGGTGCTGTGAATAAAGGGGTGACTTTGTCCTGGGTGCAGGGTAGTGTGGTGTAGGGATCAGGAAGAGGATGTGGAGAAGCACTTGTGAGTGCAGGGCTTGGGGACAGGAGGAGGCTGGGGGCAGCTCCACCATCCCCCCAGTGCCAGCTGTGACATCAGCCAGGGCAACACAGCAGCTCTGCAGGGAAATGGGATATGGGTAAAATGTAACAAGGGAAACCAGAGTGTGCCAAAAATGCACCAGGGTCAGGGAAGGAGCCCTCACAAGTGGGGCTGCTGGGGGCAGTAGGGCTCAGCCACCCACTGCAGCACCAACACATTCTCCGAGTAGTGAGATCCAGTTTATTGAGTGTTCCCTTTAACAAGTTAAATACAAAAAAAAACAAACAAACAAAATCCAAAACAACAAACAAACAAAAAACAACAACCAAACCAAGAAAAAACCCACCTCAGTTCAGGTCTCTAGACATGAAATACTTAAATAAGGTTTCTTTATAAGAAGCTGATTCTCCTCTAGGTAGTAAAGTAGGACCATGACTTAAGGCAGCTTTTAAGGTTCACAGCAGGTAGACTGGCCAGCTGTGCATAGCTGGTGGGGGTGCAGGGCTGGGTTGCCCCTAGCTTGCCTCAAGGCAGCTTTGGGGAGAACTGGAACCAGCTGTCAGCTCCAAACCCAGAACTCAGCAGGTCCCTGGAGAGGCAGAAAGTAGGGAGGTGCAGCTGCTGGTGGATATGACAAATGCAGACGCTTAAAGCTCAGCAGCCTGCCCCAGTCTGCTCTGGTGGGTTCCCCTCATCTTCCCTTCTCCAGCAGAGATGCAATCTTTGGTTCAGATAAGCCCAAGCTTTGGGCAGAGGGAACCCAGCAGCAGTTCACTGCAAGCAGCATGAGATAGGTAAACAAAGCAGCTTGGCCTCAGCCTTGCACGGAAGAGGGGTGACTAAAGCAAAAATAAATAGAAGAGGGGTCTCAGGGCTTCCCAATCCCGCACCACAGCAGTTTGACCCCCTCATCAACAATCTCTGCCTTAGGAAGAGCGGGGAAGTGCAACCCGTGTCCAAGGCCAATTAAAGGAAGAAAAGAGGAGATTGGGCAAACTAAGGAGCATTTGCTGCTGCACCTCCCCCTTCCTTCCCCTCACACTTCCAAGGAGGTCCCTGGGCTCTGCCTCTCCTCTGTCCCCAACCCCCCTAAATTTCACCATATCACTTCTCTCCAATAGTAGAGTGGAAAGAAAAGTCCTTTGGGGGTGGTTGGTTGCTGCCACTGACCATGAGGGGCACTGCAGCATCATTCAGTCCTTTGTGTCACTGTCCTGGTGTGGGACACAGACACCCACAGCCATCCCCCAGGACAAAGAAAGTGCTGGCTTTTGACCTGTTCTTGCACAGCCCTGTCCAAACGATGTCTACTGGAGCACACAGGAGAGATTTTCTCCGAAACAACAAGGGCAAGAAGAGGAAGTGACAGGTTTGGGGGGGATAAGATCTAGATCTTCATCATCAGGGACCTCGTCAAGGTGGTAGCCATCCTGCAGCAGCTGCCGGCTCAGGTCCTGGTTCACCTGCTGGGGAAGGGGACAAAGGAGGCAGAACTGATTAAAATTAGTCCCAGTGCAGTTAAAATTTAGGTCCCAGGGCTTGCAAAGGGTAGCACTGAGAGCAAGATGGGCATCGCATCCTCCCTCCCTTGCCTTTTCATGGGGAGAAATGGCACAACCAGAGCAGGGAAGATGAAAGCAAAGGACCAAGGAGCTTTCCCTGGATTGCAGTACCCTGACACTCCCACACCCCAAAACAGCCCATAGGCTGCTTCATCACGCCACAGTTGGTACTTCAGTTCAGCCCCTATATACCCCCCGAGGTTTAACAGGGATGAGGGAGCCCATGGGAATCACACCTGGGGGGTCAAACCCCTGGACTTGCCTCGGCAGAGGAGTAGCCTGAGGAACATCTGGATCCCAGCTCCCCGTCACTAAGAGAAGAAGGAAACGGTCACAGCCAGCCGGGAAGCAGTGTCTTTGCTTAGGGTGCAGATAAGGGAATCTCAAGGGTGAGAAAGGGAGCCAAGATTTATTAAACCTTGGACACCAGGAGTGTTTTGCTGCTGTGCACTCAGGGATGCTCTACAAGTGACAAGGAAAATAAATCCAAAAAAAAAGCAGCCAGCAACACCCTCCACCCCACAAAATCCTGGGCCCCACCTGTCTGAATCGAGGGAGACCAGGTTGTCATCTGCCATCTGGCTGAGTGCTGTGTAGCCCTTGTTAAACTTCACCGACCTGCCGGGAAGCAGAGGAGCGAGCATGTGACAGATGTTTTGGTGTGGAAATGCAGCCACAGAGCTGCTGGATTGAGGAGCCAAGGCAGGAATCCCCATCCCAAACATCCCACCTATGCATTATCCAGGACCACCACCAGCTACAAATAAACTCCATCTAAGGCTCCCTGGTTAAATCCGTAACACCAAACCATCCCCAAAACAAAGAGACGCAGCAGCGTGGCCCCTCGTCAAGCAACTCCCAACTTTGGCAGGAAAAATGTTATTTTTTATTAAATCAGCTGCTTGCTGGCCACAACAGAGCCAGCAGACCAAGGTCCCAACCTCATTTTTTAATCCTCCGAGTTCCCCCATCCCCTCGAGGAACGTGAAAAAGACATCTCAGGGAAAAGAAAAAACAGTATCACACCTTTTAGCCGCCAGCTTCAGATGGTATGGTACAGGTCCCCCCAGCAGCCCCTGTCTTCGCAGCGCTGCCTTCGCCAGCTCACGCTGCCTTTCTGCAAGCCAAACACAGGGGCATTGCTGAAACACCCCCAAGGGTCTTTTTTATTCAAGGGGAAGAGGCATTGCTGGTCCTAGGGAGAGTGTGGGGGCATTGTAGTGCTTCCCACAAAGGGGTTTATGGGATTTTTAAAAAATTTTTGTTTGTTTGGTTTTATAGTTTTAGCTCAGTAAGGAGTAAAAAGGCGTTCAGTCACTCATGTCCTGGGCGAGAGACACAGATGTGTCCCCACCTCCCAGCAGAGTCCCTGGGATGTCACTAAGCATCACTTACGGAGCTTGGTGTGAATGGAGGGAGGCTTGCTCATGATGTATGGTCCCCTTTTCTCCACTGTATCCATCGACTTGTTCAGCCTCTTGTTTTCAGCCCAAATCAGCTAAAAAGAAATATGAGAAAGCAACACAATTAGGAGCATCTTTCTATGGGGATTAAGTAAACTGGAGTAATCTCAGAGCATCTGGTCCTTCTTGGGGACTCAAGGTCAGCAGGGAAATCTGCCACCCACATCGGCTGGGAGGGGACAGCTCCTCCTCACCAGCCCTGCACCACGACGAAGAGGAAGGAATAAGCAGATCCATGTGCAGATGAAGGGATTATTTGGGAATGATGATGCTAAATTAAAAGCGCACGTGGCCACCAGCAGTTTCTTTGCAAATCTAACTCCAGTAATACACAGGGGAAGCTGCTATGGGGGAGGTTTGACCAGCAAGCTCATAAAACATAAGGGTGCTTCATTTTCATTATTCTACAAGTTTGGAGCCTTTTGATCTTCTCCCCATGCAATATTAAACTGACATCATTCAGATAAAAGCAGTGTCCTCTAATCAGGTGGAAGAAGCAATGTGGAGGCCCCAGGGTGATGCTGGGAGAGCATAGCTAGGATTAGCATCTGTGCCTTGAGCTGGAATTAGCCGGGCAGAGCTCTGCTGGGGGAAGTAGCCCCATGTGCAGGGAGCTGGGCCACCCAGCAAGCCAGATTACCGGGAGGGCACCCCATCCCTCCAGACAGGGTATACCACCCCATATAGCCCCTCTTCTGTACTGTCCTACTCTGCACAGTGCATCCACATGTACACCCCCATACAGCCCAATGCACATACTCCCACCCCTATAGTGCTCGTCTGTGCACTATACCCCAGCCCTATACTGCCCCACACATGTACCCCAACCCTATATCACCTATGCACATACTCTATACTGCCCTCTGCACACACCCCAGCCCTATATCGCTCCCATGCACACATCCTATACTGCCCCATGCATATACCCCAGCCCTATATTCCCCATACATACACCCAATAGGCCTCATGCACGCTATAACCCCTATACATACACCCTATACTGCCCCACGCACACATCTCAGCCCTGTATCACCCCCACGCACACACCCTGTACTGCCCCATGCGCACCAGCGCTCTACCTCCCATACATACACCCTATACTGCCTCATACTCCCCCCTCGGCCCTTAAACCCTCCATCCGGCCCCGCACATACCCCCGGTCCCCACCGCCCGCCGGCTCCGCTGGCAGCGGGACCAGCCCCGATCCCGGCTCCTCCACCTCCGCCCGTCGCCATGGCCGCCCGCAGCCCCGCCCCCACGCCCTCCTCCGCCAATAGCAACGCGCGGCGGCGGCGCCCAGCCAATGGGAGGCGGAGTGGTGGCGCGCCCCTCCGCCGCGCATGCGCGCCGGGACGGAGGGGCAGCGGCGGGATGGACACTGCCCCAGCAGGGGGCCCGCAGTGCGCCGGGGAACCGCTTCCCTTCGCGCCGTCCTGTTTTCCTGAAGAGTCCCCTTTCTCTGAGGGGGAAAATAAAAATAATAAAATGAAGTGAAATATGGGAATTGTCCCCCCCCTTTTTTTTTTTACCCTCAAACCCCTGCCCGCAGCAGAACTGAAGTGGAAAAGCAGCTCTTCTGACCCTGAAGCAGACAGACACCGGCCCTGCCAGAGCACAGCCCCGGCAAACAGGAGCCTCCCCGCCACCCTTCGGAGGCTTATCAAAGCCCCAGCATCATCCCAGAGAAGCAGCTCCTGCCAGGGCAGGGAGAGCTGTCCTGTTCTCCCCCTCCTGAAAGCTGGGTGTACTGGAGGGTCACAATGCCACCCAGGTAAGTCCTTACATGACCCTTCCCAAAGGCAGGTGCTCAGGCAAGGCCATGGGCACACACTTTGCCCAGAAAATAATGGTTTACAAGCTCTGATAGACTTAGAAGCTCTTAAGCTCTATTGGGAGAGTACATTTACAGTTTGTTTCTTCCTTTTCCACCCAAAAGCCAAAAAGAAATAATCACACAGGCCACCACTACATCAGTCAAACCAGTTTTTCCTTTATTAGGTCCAACTTCACCTCACATACATTGTGACTCAATAAAGGAAGAGGTTATTTCAAATAAAGTAATATTTTAACATTTGTGTCTCCAGGCGACTGTGTACAATCAAACAGCATCAGGAAAGTACTCAAGTATCGCACCTGGAACAGGAAAAGAAAAAGGCAGAAAAAAAACATTCAATCAGCAGCCCTGTATCTCCACAGAGCTTCCAGACTAGTTGCTTCCACTGCTCGCTTTACCCTCAACACCCAGTTTAACCACCCTCAGCCCCCCAAAAGCAGTTCCCCCACAATCCCAGCAGGGCTGGGATCAGCAACCCCTTGCACCGAGACACTATCCCAGGGCAGGGCCCTACACACCCCAGATAAAGTGCCATTTGCAGTCTGACACCTGAAACACCACAATTCTAAGCACTATTAAAAAGAATATGACACTGGCCATCTCCTGCTTCACTTCTACAAGGGTTTTTATTTAGGGCTTCATTTTAGTCTGGGATTAGAGCACATGAGGTCTTGAATATACTTAAGAGAGATCTTTGTTACTCAGAGAAGCTGCTGTTTAGTAACGACACTTTCATCTGGCACAGCCCATGTGAGAGGCTGCAATCTATCACGGTGTAATTTTCAGTGTAACATGTGGTTGGGTGACTACCAGCAGCGAGGCCCCTTTTTCTGGCATAAGTTAGTGATTAGCACCAATATGCAACAATAAACTGAGAATTTGTGCATTTCCGGTAGAAATGATCCTGCCATCGGTTAAAAATGCTTCTGTGGGACACGCTAACGAGCAAAGGTTGATGTGCTGCCAAGGAAGTGCTGCAAGACCTGTTGTCTTGGCAACTGCTATCTAGGAAGTTTGGGGAGGTTGGATATGGCTGTTAACCACCTTTTCCCTCCTCAAGCAACTGCATGGTTTTGTTTTAAAACCTCTTCTTTCAAGGGTCAATTCCTTTTCAAGGAATCTTAAGAGCTAGTTGGGGAATCATGTGACACACTTGAGCTTCACAGCTTTTCACAGACCCAAGGTGGCAAGAAGAGGACTCTCTCTTTGCCAGAAGAGTTTTAGGGCACAGGAGTCCCACGCCAAGAGCAACAGCATCCCTTACCAGGAACATCTATGCTTTGTCCAAGCCCAATTCCTCTGGAGTGGAGATTCCCAGTTCACTCAAAGTTGGTCTAAGTTCCTGGATAACGTAAGGATAGATTTCCTTGTGAGGTCCTGCCTTGTCCTAAAGGAAAAGGAATGGTGTTATTTCAAGGTCCACAGTACTCTATTTGGGTTTGCAATCCAGCCATATGTCAAGCTCCTAACAAAGCTCTTGATTCTGGCAGCAGGAAACAGTAGTTTCCCTTCACACCACTAACAGCAAGCCAAAAAAACCTCTTCTGCCACAGTGCCCTCAGCGATGCAAAAGCAGCAGTTCCACCCCAGGCTACTGTTCCACTCACCTTTACAACCTCTAAGATGCGGACAGCGCTGGCAAAGTCATTTAACCGTCTGCAAGCCCTCAGAGCTGCATCAATAATTTTTGGTTCCGGAACCAGGTCATAACCCACAAGTGTGTTTATACCTGTGAATATAAGGAAACACCAAGAGGAACTTGGCATCAGCTCATTGTGCTACCAACAGCAACCTGCTGAGTGGTGTTTTGCTACACCTCATGAAAGAATTAAGCATCACCAAGACACCAGTCACCTAAAGAAGCTGATTACAATTTTCACTGCTACTGTGGACACACACGCAGGGCCAAGAGTTTTGGAAGAGCTCAGTACCTCATCAAACAGGTGATGCTGCAACCAGATGATGCTGGAATGATCCCTCTGGCTGTTATGCAAATACATTTAAAAGCCTTAATTGGGGTAATTTAATAGCAGCTGGCAACTCCATAGCAAATACCAACTGGAAACAATCAGGCAAGCAACCTACAAGCAAGTTATGGCCAAGCCATTGAATTGAAGTCCAAATGAAAATGTGTGTAGTTAGACACTGGGCAACAGCTGAACTCAAACACACTTTCCTCAGAGCAAACATTTCTCCCCCTCCCAGCCAGGTGTTAAAATGCATATTCTGGGGCACTAAAACTTACAACCACAGGCACACAGTTCTATTTACTCCACGTTACTTTCCCCTTTTCACTCTACATACCTTTCCTGAGCTCCCAGGCATCAATATCTGGCTTGTTGAAGTATGTCACCCAGCGAGCATCAAATTCTTCATCTGATTCTTGTGAGCCATGGGAGTAGCAGCGGGCATGCAGTACAGCTGAAGGCAAAAAGAACAAGGAAAATATCCATTTTTTGAGGGCATGTCTTCCAGAAATAAACCCCTAGAGCCCATTAGTTACACCATTACCCACTTAAAGTGAGTATGCTGGTTTATTCTGGAGTAAGCTTCCTACTCCTGAAGTTGCTCTGGAACTGATTTTGTAATACAGGAAAGAGCAGATTTCCCAAACAGGCTGACTTTGACAGATGGCTCAATAGCCGTGAGCTGCAGGTCTCCGATTACACCAGTTTCAGAGCTGATGAAGGCTCCTTTTAAAATAGTTTTAGGCATCTGTGCAAAATGACCTGAGCCCAACTATAAACGCTCTCAAAAGCAAAGGGATTAGGGCTATTTCTCCCAACAGACCACTGAAGGAGACAAAAATCATCACTGTCTCTGTGTCTCTCCAGGATAAAACTCAAAGATCTCAAAGTTGTAATGACTTAGTATTTTTTATTAATAAAGCACAAACATGAGTTGTATTCAAGTGGACAAGTGAGGCACCACTTCCTTTCCTCACTGGTAAGT
Organism: Chloroceryle amazona; assembly: GCA_027560015.1. NCBI lineage: Eukaryota > Metazoa > Chordata > Aves > Coraciiformes > Cerylidae > Chloroceryle > Chloroceryle amazona. The sequence continues at coordinate 30,975 of JANHFX010020513.1, read as the reverse complement.
TCACTCCACTAATATTTACAGAGAGGTCACATGCTAGATATGACCTTGCCAGCATAAAGCTCCATTTCAGAGGAACTCAGAGGTGGCTGGTCATTCTCTCAATCTTAACCTAGCCAGACTAACCACAAAAGTTTATTTCAAGGAAACTCTCAAACGGAGTTGGATTTTTGCATCCTTCCCTGATATACTTTTCTGCTTGGAAGATCCCAATGAACACGACACTGCGAAGCAGCATCCCAATGCCACCTGAAATATAATGCAATGAATCTCAACCATTTCAAGGTCTCGGGACAGCCCCATCCAAATGCCATGCAGAGTCTGGACAACACTTAACACAGACCAACATTTCAGCTGCAATTCCAGTGTACACAATGCTGCCCAAACCATGAAAATATTTCCAATTGTTTTATCTACATAGCTAGGTGAAGGAAAGATACAGCCAGACAAAGTGATAACGCTTGTTTGCTGTTCTGGAGGGAGATTCCCACACTCTCTCCAGCTCCAAAGCAGACCTTTGGCCCTGCTTCCTCCCATTAATCAGGTGCACTCCTCTGTAAACGCTCCTGTACCCAGGCAGGGAGCAAGAGGACGCTGAAAAACCTTCATATGCTGGCCCTTTAGGGAAGAATACTCCCCCCCCAATTACAAAGCAAAACCCTGCAGAGAAATATGTTTGCAGAGGTGCATTTTCAAGAGAACTCAAGGATCTTCAAGAGTCTAAGAAGCCTAAAAATCATCTAATATTACAAAAACATGTGTTCGAGCTTCCCTGAGTGTCAGAATGTAGCTCTCCCTGTTCACAAGCACAGAAAGGAAAAAAAACAAGAGGAGCATTAGTTCACTGCAAGAGGCAATGCTGGCAATGAAAAGAAAAGCCCAGGGCTGCCTGGGTGTTACCTCCAGAACGTTTTGCAGCATTATATAACACAAACCTAAACCCCCAGGCACACGAGAGGAGCCCGATACATCCGCTTGGCCGAAACACAACCTCCCCTCGAGGCCACCAGCAGAGCCAAGTCGGGTCAGGAGGGTTAAGTGAAGCAGTTGTAATACAAGACCTTGAAAAAGAAGAACCAAGAGCCTGCTCGTTCACAAAGGCAAGGGCCACGAGCAGCCGGGGCTCAGCCAAAGCATGAAAGAACTTAAATCTATTTGTTTTAAATAAAAGTTTTTTTAAGGAACAGCCAAAAAAAATCCCAGATTGCAAACTGAATGACCACCACTTATTACTTTAAAAAGCACAGCAATATGCCCCCTACGGCAACTGTTTAATTCACACGTGGTGCAAGAGATGTACACACAGGTCTACGAGCATTTTAAACATAATTACCGCCTGTTAATTAGATATTAATTAAAATGCACACTCGCTGCCTACAATATTTTAGCTCTGGCTGCCTGGTCAGCATTCATGCCGCACTGCCCGTGACCGCTTTTTCTCCTATTAATTGGAGTGCTAATGAGAGCGAGGGGAGGTCAGGCGATAAACTGGCCCGCCCCGATCGCCCCTGGAGCCGGGGGAGGCCCGGTGCCCCTCAGCTCTCCCCGGAGTCGGGGCTGCACTGCCCGGCTGCAAAGGTCACCGTCAATGTCACCTTCGCGGGAGGCCCAAGGGAAAGCGCCACCGAAACTGCTGCCCCAGCTGCAGCCGCTCCAGGCTGGGCTCCTGTCACGGGGCCCCCGCTGCCTGCGGCGAGCCTCCTCCCACCACCTGCCCACTGATTTCATGTATGGCCGGGCCACCTACGGCTTGCCGGGCCACTACCGCCGCCTCAGCCAGCGCCGGCGCTCCAGCGATGCCCCCCGGCCTGGGCTGCTTTCCTCCAGCCACCTGCGGCTGCTGACCCAGCGCTGCACAGGGGTGGATGGAGCTGGGTGCCCCTCTGCCACCCTCCCTGAGTGCCTAGGACCGGAGTCCACCCACCACACCGCCCCGGATGGCTGGAGCCCCCGGCTGCTGTACGTATGGCGGCAGCATGCAAGCAGGCAGTGCCTTGGGAAGGGGAGGAAAGGGAGCCTAGCACAGTTGGCCCTGGCTGCCATTGGTGCCTTGCAGTGCTGCTTACATCCGTTAAGCATCTCCCACTTGGGCCAGCACTGCCTCTGATGCTCTTGGTGCAGCCTAGGGGCTTGCAGGCATCCCCTGCCAGCCCAGGGCCAGAGCTGACAGGCCTGGTTGTGAGCTGGAGATGTACCCTTTCTTCAGCAGGCTGGTTCTGCTTCTCCTTTCTTCCACCCCAGCACACCTGGAAGAAGCTTGCTGGCCCCAAACAAAGAGCTGCTTTTTTTTTCTGGTTGGTTGTATTGGTCCTGAAAACACCCTAGTCTCTGATATGCCTTGGCATGGGAAAGCTGCGGGGGGCCTCTGTGGAGCAGGGGCTCTAGGCTGTCTCTGCAAAGGCAGCCCCACCACCACAGTTCGATGGAGCATCCCCAGGCTGTTTTGCAATGGACCTGTCATCCCCAAGGGCTTTGACCCAGCAGGCCCAGGCTGCAGCTTTTGCCAGGTGCAGGGTGTCTTTATCTGAAGCAGCAGCAGTGTGGCCAGTGCCTCTTCCTAACCATGGGGCTGCCTCACAGGAGCTGATATTCCTTGTCTGGAATCCACTTGAGCTGAGGAGGCTTTTCTGCTCCAGCCTCACCATCCATCCTATATATAATTTGCACATATTCCTCCTCCCCTGAGCTAATAGCCTTTCCTTCTCTGTCTTCCAGGAAAGCTATTGCCAAGACCAGCCTCCAGCACATGGTAGCCCAGCCAAACCCTGCGCTAGCCCTGAGGAGTAACTCAGAGAGGCAGATACGTAGCACTGTGGACTGGAGCGTAAGTTGTAGCACGTTTTGCTGGGCATTGCAGGGAATGGGCTCCTGGCCAAGAAACAGCAGGCTCTTCCCAGGCTGAGGCTTCCCAGGTGACTTTGGCTTTGACACATTATGGCCTCCACTGTTGCCACCAGCTGGTGCTAGCATCTGTGCTGCTGGCAGCACTCCTTGATGATTCAAGGAGAGGCTATGTAGGTACAGGTGGTTCCTGGGAGGATAGCATAGCTGCTCCACTGCCAGCTCCTCTGCTCCTGGCAGATGAGGTCTTTCGGTGGCCAAGGCCAAGTACCAAGAAGAAGCCCCTCCTCCTTTGCAGGCAAAGCCCAGCAGGTTTTAAGCTGCGCTCTGAGGCCATAGAAAGGAAGCTGTTTCAGGAGAGTCCTCTGCATTGAATCTGCCTCTCAGGCGTTGATGGAAGCAGCTCCTCTGTGCAGGGCACTGCAACTGGGCTGTAGATCTTGTAGTTGGTTTTCTGGGGCCCTCTCATTTCCAACAGGTGGGCCATGGCAGCAGCTTTGTGAGCTTCTCTTCTGTCCAGGTGTTGGCCCTGATTGTTCTGTGTGTCTTGTCTCCTGTCCTACATCTAGCTCCAACCTCCCACCCACCAGCGTTGTCCAGTATCTTGTCCCTTGCACAAAGTATTTTAGGAGCTCAGATACCCATCTCCAGGTGCTCTCAGAAAAACGCTTTCTCTTGTGCCTTTCAGGAGACTGCGGTCTATGGAGAGCACATCTGGTTTGAGACCAATGTCTCTGGGGACTTCTGCTACGTTGGGGAGCAGAACTGTATGGCAAAGCTGCTGGTGAGTCACCTGGGGTCATCAGCCTCCCTGGCAAGGGCCAGAGATGCAGGCTGTGCTGCCACCTGGCTGGAAGACCACAAAGGCCATGCTGCTGCTGCTGCTGCTGGGGAGCATGTGGGAGGCTGGGGAGCTGCCAAGGTGGGGAAGATGCCCCTTCTACCTCCGTGTGCTGGAGGGCTGCTTCCCCAATTTCTGCCAGTGCTGGTGCTCAGTTTACAATGGGAATCTGATGCAGGGTGCCTCTTGCCTAGAGGTGATACGATGATATTCCAGGGAGAGGCTGTTGGGATCCCACGCCTTTAGTGGGACCATCTGAATCCAACACATTTCAGTAGCAGAGAAAAGTGAGCGCTGGAGACCCAGGCCTGCTGCCTCCTGACCCTGCAGGCAGAACTGATCTTATGGGATTCCTGCAGTCCTCCCTCACAGCTTGTGCTCAGTCCTGCTTGTGGTGCAGCACGCGGAGCACTGATGCACCCTGTGTCTACCTGCAGGGCCTACCATGAGAGCCCTGCAGGTGCCTCCAAGACCAGCTTCCACGGTGCTCTCAGGTGGTGTCAGAAGAGGCCAAGGACTGTAGGACAGGACAGTGGAAGGGCACCCCCCCTGCTCCATCCCAGACTTGAAAGCATCTTCTCTAGAGACATGCTTAGATCCCTTCACTTGCAAGGAGTCTAGGTTGTGTCTAACTTTCCTACAGGACTTGTTCCACATCCTGAAATATATGGAGGTGCGATAGGAGGCTGACCTTGCTGGCCTCTGAACACTGCTGTTCACAGGCATTTTTTTCCTCCTCTTTTCTCATCCTTCAGCAAAAACCTCTCTCCAGGCGTAAGTGTGCAGCCTGCAAGATCGTAGTGCATACACCCTGCATCGAACAGCTGGAGAAGGTGAGTAGACCCTGTTAATCCCTCTCTGTGCCTTGTAAAGCTCTAACAGCCTTTTCCTGGGCAGCCCTTCCACTTGGGCAGTGACACATGAGAGGGATGAGGAACTGCAACATGTCATTGCAAAGGGCGGGGTCTTCTGAGGAGACAATACTGAAAGGAGCATCTAGTGATATGATGGGGACCCCAGGCCACATTTTGTTCAGTAAGAGATATGTGAGGGGTTTTGCGGCAAGCACCAAACATCTCCAAAGGCTCTGAGGCCAGCTGTAGTAAACTCAACTCTGGTAGGTTTGGTTTACTGATTCCTCTCATGTATTCAATCTACAGATAAATTTCCGCTGCAAACCTTCCTTCAGGGAGTCGGGATCCCGGAACGTACGGGAGGTGAGAGATGCACCTTGGACACTGCCCACATCTGCGTCTGCCTTTGCAGTCTGGTGGCAAAGATGTCAGATGCTGCCGGCACGTTGCCCATCAGAGTGCAGGCATTGTGCTGTCTCCATAGGGGTGGCAGAGTAAAAGGCATGTTTCTTTTAAAAGGCAGCAGTGCAGACTGGGTGTGAGGAGTGAGGAGCTCACAGGCAGAAAATGCAGAAGCATCTTCTGTTCTTCATCCCCTCATCACAGAGCATGTTTTAAAGCTCCTGCATCTGCATGGGGGGAACCTGTGAACAGTGTTTACTGGTAGAGTTTTTTCCCCTTTGTGCTGGTCTCCAAGCACATAGAGGAGGCTGTGGCAAGCAACAGGTCCCCAAGCCTCCCACAGTTTGGAAGGAAGTAGTACGAGCTCTCTTCTAGCTTTTATCACTCAGCCCTGACCTGAGTGCCACAGGTACTTCAGTTAGGAGTGGAACTTGCCCACAGTGGTGCTGTTGGACCTCTTTAGTCTGTGTTTTAATGTACTTGGCTTAAGTGGTAGGCTGGGACCTGCCTGCTGAGCTGTTCTAGTGGAAGCACCTGTCAGCCTTCACACTCCACCCTGCAGCCTGTGGAGCCTATGCAGCACACTGGAATGGGCATGGATGGCTCAGTCATGGGCCATTTTGGTTACACAGCTGCTGCCACCACACCGTGTTTGTGCTGGCACAGCAGATGCAGCAAGGGAAAAGTACTCAAACACAGGGCTGCTTGCTCGGAAATGCCAGTGTGACCTGGAAAGGTGGAGCTTTCAGCATCACTGTAAACCTTCCTTTCTTCCTTTGCTTCTCCTGACATGACAACTTCTCTTATCACTCTTAGCCCAGCTCCCTTATTTGTCCTTCACTTACTTTTTGGTCTCTGCTGACAAGTGTCTGCCTCCACTCACTTTGTTGTCTCTATTTTTACTCCTCCCCAAACTCTATGCTTTTTTTCCTCTCTCCCCTTTCCTGTTTTTCCTTCTTTTTCTCACAAATCTTCCTTTCTAATACTCCCCAGTTCCTCCAAGGTGTCTTCCCTCCTGTTTCCCTAGAAAGGCGCTCTTTTGTCCTTTGTGCTGCTGGGAATCCCCTTTAGGGTCAGCCCTTTCCCTAGATGTACCTGCTAGGACCCAGAGATGAGCTCAAGGCATAGCCCCAGTTCTGCTTCTGCTGGATTAATGTCTGCTAAAGCCAACAGGGCTCTTGTCCTCTCCCATGTTCTGCACTCAGAGCCAGCAGTGCTGGAACTGACCCAAATCTCTTGCCAGTTTCTTTGTCATAATCATGATCCCAAAAGCTATGAAGAGCAGGGTGTTGAGCCCTACTCTGCTGGGCTGTGAATTCTCACTCCCTCTTCTCTCTTTTCTGCCCTCCATGCAATGCTTTTCCCAATACAGGGGAGAGACCGGGGAAGTTCCAGCTCTCACGCACCATGAGCCTGCAGAGAGGGAGGAGGTGACTGCAAGCAGGTTGCTGCCCTTTATGCTGGCAGGGGCTGAGGCAGGCTGGCAAAACTTTCCATGGGGCAGAGAGCTGGGTGAAGTGGACGTGGTGGAGCTTGGGACTGCTGCATTCCTTGAGGAATGTGGAGCTAGGCAATTTTGCTGCTTAGTTGCAAGCACTTCCATCTTCCTGCTGCGGACACAAATTGTGTCTCCCTAGGAGTTTTCACACCTTCTACCAGGACATGTTTCACCTGGAACTGGGGGCATCTGGGCAGAGATGTTATGGGTTGGAGATGTGATTTATGGCAAAAGTAGTACTCCACGCTACTGCTTGCCCACTCTTCATTGCATTTGCTTTGTGTCTCAGTCTTCAGTGTCCTTTCCCTACTTCCTATTTTTTCTAGGTTTAATTCCCTCTTCTCTGAACACCTTAATTTGGCCTTTTCCCCATGATTCTTTGACTTAGTCTTTTCCCAGAGGGTTGGAGATGGTGCCTGTGAGCAGTGGGCTTGCTATAAGAGCTGAGGTATCTTGTCTGGCGTGGGTCCATTCTTCCTCCTGCCTGTTGCTGATTTCCCTCACACACTGGACCTTTTGTTCCACTCCACCCCCCTTTTTGTTTCTTTGTTTATTTTTTCTCCAGCCCATCATTGTCCGGCATCACTGGGTACACCGGAGGCGGCAGGAAGGCAAGTGCCGGCAGTGTGGCAAGGTGAGAGGGAATCTTGTTTTGTTTTTTTTCAGCCCAAAGGAAAGATAAGGACAAAATAGAGACACAAACAGTGCTACAGTGCTGGGGACCAGGAACATCCCATAATTCTTGTTTGGCAGCAACAGCCTACAGCAAAAAAAAAAGATGTGTGCCCTGTTTTGCACAGTGAAGCACTACATAAGTACTTTCCACATAGCCATGTTCTTCCCCTGGGCCTAATAAGTCCTGAAGGGGACTATCTTCCCGACGTGCTTTCCTTGAGCAATAGGGACACCCCTGCAGAGCTCGGTGGCCTTGCTGGTGCCATAGTAGTGGTTGGGGCTGACAGAGATCCAGAGGGCTCCAGCCGCAAGCGCACTCTCTTAGTGGTGAGAAAGTCCTGTTGGCTGGTAGAAAGCTGTGATGGAATTCTCTAAGACTCTTACACTTCCCTCCACAGGGTTTCCAGCAGAAGTTTGCTTTCCATAGTAAAGAGATTGTAGCTATCAGCTGTTCCTGGTGCAAGCAAGCGGTGAGCAAAGCCCCCACTAAACATCTTATCAGCCTGTTCTGCACCTAATGACCTCTGCTTTCTGATGGGACTCCAAGCTGCTTCTCTGCAGCTGCAGGCTGCACTGGCTTGGGGGACCTAGGAGGAGGAAAAGATGACTGTCACCAGCAAACTGAGCAGCTGAGTCTTCTGTCTTCTTCCCCAGTATCATAGCAAAGTGTCATGTTTCATGCTGCAACACATCGAAGAGCCCTGCTCGCTGGGGGCTCATGCTGCTGTTGTTGTTCCTCCCACCTGGATTCTGCGTGTCCGGCGGCCCCAGGTAAGTCACCTCAGCTCCTGTGGCTCTTTCACAACTCCTGCTTGCCCAGTAGCTCCTCACAGAGTTTCTGGGTTTATTTATTTTCACTCTAGAATCCACTGAAATCTAGTAAGAAGAAGAAGAGGACATCATTCAAGAGGAAGTCCAGCAAAAAGGGGGCTGAGGTAAGGGATGAGGGGATGGGGAATGACCTTGTCTTAGAAGGGTAGAGAAACCAGGCAGTGAGGAGCAGGGCTGGGAAATGAAGGGGTCTTTGCTAGGTCTGTGCTGAAGTTAAGGTGAGTGAGGTGGAGGAAAGGTGCCTGCTGGCAGGGAAAATCCCAGCTGTAAGGCTTACAGGGTGGCTGGGACATTCTCCCCTCCTACTCCTGACCTGTGTGATGTTAGGGCTCAGATGGAGATGGGAGTTTGTGTTGCCCTGGTTTTGTTGGAGGACCTGTGGTATCTTATGCAGGAAGGGAAGTGGAAACCCTTTGTCATCAAGCCCATGCCAGCTCCTCTCATGAAGCCCTTGCTGGTGTTTGTGAACCCCAAGAGTGGTGGCAATCAGGTATGGCCTTGTCCTACATCTCCCCAAACAGGCAGCTCTGTGAGGGCATTGCCATTTGGCTGCTGAGATCTCATCATAGTTTTGGTGATGTCTCAGCTGCAGAAGAGTCAAGGCAGCTCCCGCAATGCCAGTTTGCTGCCTGACAATTCCCACCTAGTCCAAGCTTTGACTGAGTTCCCCGCCGAACAATATTATCTTGGCCTGGCCCCAGGACCAGATGCCTTCTTCCATCATCTACTGGGAAATCCCTGTTACCTGAAGTCTTTCTTCTCCCCATAGGGAGCCAAGATCATCCAATCTTTCATGTGGTATCTCAATCCACGGCAGGTTTTTGACCTCAGCCAGGGTGGACCCAAGGAGGCGTGAGTACTGATGGGGGCAGCACCCTTCTCTCTCCCATCCCTGCCCCAGCGATTCCCCTCAGAGCTCTTCCCATGGCTGGCAGAGGCCTGATGCTCCATAGCTCTGTTGTGCAAGGAGACCTCTAATGAGTTCATACATGGAGAGGCCTCTCTAGGATACCTTGTGGTCAGTCAGAGTTTCCTGCTGGAGGACTGGTCAAATATTAAGGCAATTGTGAAGAGACTGGCTGTGGGGTGAGGTTCCCAGACCTAGGTGACTATGTTCAATTAATGTCGTGGGAATCCTGTCTGCTTCCTATATTTTGGTTTATCTGTGTCTATGCAGATGTCGGACATTCTTCTCTTCCTCTGCAAGAGCTGGTGAAGCCAGTGTTCCCATGGCTTTGCTCAGTGCTGTGAACAGCTGCAGAGATGGGGAGGGAGACACACACGTGGCTTTGCGAATGCCAAGGGCTCTGTGAGGACAGGGACCCCTGCAGCCACTAAGTAACATCTTTGATGTCTCTTTCTTCTCCTCCTCACCCTCCCTGTTCCCTGCAGACTGGAGCTGTACCGCAAGGTCCACAACCTCCGGATCCTGGCGTGCGGGGGAGATGGCACGGTGAGCTCCCAGCCCCCTTGTGCCTGCAATGTCCTTTGCCTCAGGCCTTTCCAGTGCCAGCAGCACCCTCCTCATGCACTGTAATCCAGAATGGGGCAAAATGTGCACCTTGTGTCCATGGTACAGCTGGTGGCACTGGATACTGCAGTTCCCCTCATGTACTGCTCCAGGGAGTGCTGGTCTGTCACGTTTCTGGATTTATAGCCCTTTTGGGAACCAGTGTCCTCACTGGAGTTACTGGTATCTCCTGCAGCACCCATCTAGATCATTAAAGACTGTGAATAGCCGCAGTAGTGACTAAGGGGACTCCTCTCTGTCCCCCTGCCATTGCTTGTTCTCCGAGTCACCTCCACCTGTCTGCCAGTCCCTGAAATAACCAACTGTTTCTTTGCACTCTCTTGCTTGAGCAGGTGGGCTGGATACTCTCCATTCTGGACCAGCTGCGCCTCAACCCACCTCCTCCTGTGGCCATCCTACCTTTGGGGACAGGGAATGATTTGGCCAGGACACTGAACTGGGGCGGGGTAAGTGACAGACACAAGAGCCTGCTGCTCACAGAACGGGGCTGAGCACTTCGACTTGTGTTCCAGACCCATGGATGGTGATTTGCATGGCCTGGGTCTTTTGACATTCCTTAAATACAGACCAACAAATAAGGTCCACTTGGATGTTCCTCTTCTTCTGACATTTGTATTATTCTACATTAGGTTATGATCTATTAGGACACTAACAAAAGCAATTATTATGTCAAACTTTGGGAGATTTTTAGAAGGAATATGTATGATTTTAAATTTAAGTCCCACTTTGTTGTGCATTGAAGTGGAATTGATTTTCTCCACACTTTTTGCCCCGGGATATCTTCCTAAAGGTCACTTCCCTGGGGCATCACATCTCTGCAGGAGGCAGATAGGAGACTCACTGAGTCCTGCTCTTCACCAGGGTTACACGGATGAGCCTCTGTCCAAGATCCTTTCACACGTGGAAGATGGGAACATTGTGCAGCTCGATCGCTGGAACCTCCATGTGGAGCCAAACCCTGATGCAAACCCAGAGGAAAAGGATGAGGCAGCCATTGACAAGGTGGGACACCTCCTTTCTGTGTTTGTTTCCTGCACTAGGGGTTTGCATTCTCCTTCCTCACACTGGTTCAGGCAGCCCCAGCACCTGGGCGTGCAGTGTTGGCTTGGTGTTTCCTGTTTCCTGCTCCAGTTCCACTCCTCTCCTTGTGGCTCTGACCCACAGCACTCTTGGCAAGGTATGCAGAGATCAGAACTAAATGTTCACCAGAGGTTTTAACCACAGCTTGCAACACCTGTAAGCCCAGTCCCCTCTGAAACTGTTTCTTTAGCAGAAACATGGGAGATTGCAGGTATTTTGGAGAGCAGAGTGTGTCCCCTTGGACCACATCCTTTGCCTCTAGGTGCCAGGTGCCAATCCATCATCTCAGGCTGGTGACCTCAGTATTTTCCTGGGGGGAAAGTCAAGAGGACTTCCTCAGCCTCATGAGCACTGTACATGTCTCTGATGTAGCCTGACCTTGTCTTTGCTGCGGCCACATGCTGTCAGCCTTGTCCTTATTCCTCTTTTCCTTTCCAGCTCCCCTTGGATGTCTTTAATAACTACTTCAGCCTTGGCTTTGATGCACGTGTGACGCTGGAGTTCCATGAATCCCGAGGTATGAGGGGTGGCAGGGCTGGGGCAGGGTCTGTGGTGAGGTGGTGTCCCAGAGTTGGGCCTATAAAGCATTCCTCATGAAACTGAACAAGAGGATTGCCCCAGGCACAAGCTGGAGGTGAAACCTGAGGAGCAGGTGGAGGCTGCAGATGAGGAAAAGGGATCCCTGCATGAAAAGAGAGCTGGGCACTGCCTCCTGTCTGAGTCTGTCTGGAGAGCTTTGGCTGGGGAGAGCTGGCAAGTGAAGTATTTCCATGTGCAGGCCAGTGACCTGGACTTTTCTCTCCTTTCCCTAGAGGCCAACCCAGAGAAGTTCAACAGCCGGTTTCGGAATAAAATGTTCTATGCTGGGGTGAGTGTGTGGAGAATATCGTGGCATGACTTTACAGCAGCCTTAGCATCAGCTGGAGCACAGGCATGGCCCTGCCTCCTGTCTTCACTCTTAAATTCACTTGTCCAAGTTGCACAAGCCTTTGTGTGCACCCAAGCTGAGCCTTCCCCAAAGCTAGAGAGTTGCTGGAGAAAGGCTGCAGCCCTGGGGCGTGCAGCTCCCCTTTGGCTGCTAGCACTGCTGGCAGCACAGCTTGCTCTCTGGCCTGTGGTACAGTTGCTGCATTGATCTCCTGACACTATTGTTCTCATTCTCCAGCTCACGGATGGTCACCCAGGCAGGACCTCTCAGGACCTGTGGGGAGGCAGGCTGTCCCCCCTGCAGAGGAACAGGAAACCTTTCCATAGAGTTCCCACACTACTTTGGTCATTTATTTTATACCTTGGGCCAGTCACAGCTCCCTGACTAAATATGCCACCATTTTGTATCTTAGATCCAAAGCTTTGTGTCTCACTGTCATCTTTTCTCATCCATTCCCCATCCTTAATATACCTCCCTACACGGGTGGCTGGGTGACTGGTACGTGAGCAGGTCTAAAGGCCAGGTGCTGCTCTGTGCCATCTCACTTATCTGCCCTTTGTGTCTCCCCTCCTCTTTGTACAGTTAAGCACAAAAGGAGCCCTAGGGTCTGTGTAACAGAGGTCATGCTGTTTCTCATGGTATCTCTAGATGGGGTCACATCTGCAGAAGGGGTCATATCAGCTCTGTTTTGTGGTACTCCACTACAGTTTGAGACTGAATTTGTCTCTCTTGACTCTAGTCTCTCACTGGAGGAGACCCACCTCTTCCCTAAAGCCAGCACTGGCCTGGCAGGAGAATACTAGGGCGTGTTACTGAAAGTGCCTCAAGGATTTTGGTAGGCAAAATAGCAAGTGGAATGGATCAGGTTGTTTTGAGAGGAGAAGAGGAAAGGGTTTCTGCTAGTGAATGAGAAGGGGATTTGCTGCTTTTAACAGCTGAGGTCTGAGTGTTGGTGGCAGAGTTCCTGGCTGCCCATTTTGGTGAACATCTGGGCTCTAACACTGTCTCTTACCTTGGCAGACGGCCTTCTCTGACTTCCTCACTGGGAGTTCCAAAGACTTGGCAAAACACGTCAAGCTGGTTGTGAGTGTGCAGGGGTGCTCTGGGCCAGGGAGGGGGGTGAGCTGTGGAGGCTTGAGGAGCAGCCACTTGGCACACTGAGTCAGGGTTGGGGAGAGGGTGTTTTTGGGAGCATCAGCTTCCCCTGGCTTGGAGGACAGTCACTTTAGGGAACAGAGGGGGGAGGCCATTTTCCCCCATGTGGGTGATGTGGGCCAGGCTCCCCCTTTGCAGCAGCCTGAACGTCCCTGTGTTGTCTCCAGTGTGATGAGACAGACCTGACCTCCAAGATCCAGGACCTGAAGCCTCAGTGCCTGGTCTTCCTGAATATCCCCAGGTGAGCAGCCCCAGGACCTACCCACATATGTGGGCCTCCTCATCCCCATGATTCACAGATCCCTGCTTGGGTTTGGGGTACCTGTCCATGCTCACCATCCCTTCACAGGTACTGTGCAGGCACCATGCCCTGGGGCAACCCTGGGGAGCACCATGACTTTGAGCCACAGCGGCATGATGATGGCTGCATTGAAGTTATCGGCTTCACCATGACATCCCTGGTGAGTTGGTGCTGTTGCCAGTTGTAGCTAGCAACCAGGGGAGCAACTGGTCCCGTGGACCAGCCGTCAGCTAGCCCACCAGCTCCACAGAGGATTTGTGGTGCTGGCCTGTGTGACCATGTCTGCTCTCTGAGATTTAGGCAAGGTGCTGTCGTGCCCTGGTCTCTGTGGATTCCTTCCCACTTAGAACAGGCCTGAGACCCTCAGAACTCGGTTCACTTGCACCATCTGGCTGATAATGGGTGCTTCCCCCATCTGCACCCCAATCTGTGCTCTGCTCTCACTCTGGACCCTTTCACAGGCTGCCTTGCAGGTTGGTGGCCACGGAGAGCGGCTGTGCCAGTGCCGGCAGGTGGTTCTCACCACTTCCAAGGCCATCCCCATGCAGGTAGATGGAGAGCCCTGCAAGCTGGCAGCTTCCTGCATCCACATCTCCCTGCGCAACCAAGCCAACATGGTGCAGAAGACCAAGCGACGCAACTCTATGCCTCTGCTTAATGAGTAGGTTCCTTAGCTCAATCTGCCACCTTCTCTGAAAGGCAGGAGGGGTGGAGGAGGAAGGGACGGTACTGATCCAGCACTCCCAGAGGCATTTCAGTCCTCTCTCAAGGAGGGCTGGGAGGGGTCACAGAAGTATGGGCAGACCCTGATGCTGAAGAAGCTGCTGCTGCCAAGATACCCACCCCAGTCTGTGTAAAAGATTGTGCTTTTGCCTGTTTTGGAGGGATGAGTGGGATAAGAAGAAGATGGGCTGTCCCTTTCTGATCTCTTTCCCTTCCCTGCTGCACGCAGCCAGCAGCCAGTGCCCGAGCGGCTGCGCATCCGGGTGAG
>JANHFX010020513.1:0-10303 GCA_027560015.1 Chloroceryle amazona | reverse complement strand
TGAGGCAAAGGACATGGGTGTCTTTCAGCCCAACTGAAGCCAGCCTTCAGATGTGGGTGAGCAACAGAGCTGGGAGCAGCAGTGGAAATGGGAGTGGGGATGGGGAAGAACTCAGATCAGGAAGAAGCAGGTAGTATGGCCAAAGAGCAGCAGTCCCTTGGCCTGTCTCTCCTACTGTCTGCTGGAGGAGCACCACAGGCAGGCTTCTCCACAGCCACCCCTCTACCTGCAGCGTGACCTTCTGGGTGATTTGCTGCCAGGACTGGCACAGTTAGTTGCACCTTTTCTTCTTCTCTTCCAGTGCTGAGCCTGAGCGCTGCCTGACACACAAAGGTGAGTCTGTCCCACCACATGTCACACTCCTTCTCAGTTTGTGCTGATTTGGGTCTCCACCATGGCTTTTTTGGCCTGTACATTCCCTGGTGTGCAGGCCCTGCCTGGACAGCCGCATGGAGCCCTGCTGGTGGGTGACTCCAGAGGTGGGCAGCAGAGACCTGACCATGATTTGTGGAGTGGCCTAGCCAAGCTCCTTCGCAGGTCTGCTGTGTGGGAAATGATGCAGCAAGGGATTAATCCCCAACCTGTGGAACCAAGTGCTGTGGGCTGGGTCAGGGTACTATACCTGCCAGGGCTGGAGGGAGCTGTGTAGATGGGAACACAGGTCAGGGACTGCACCAAGCTGAGGAATTGGAGAGAGTTTCAAGGAGTTTGAGTGGAGCCCAGTGCCTAGAGTTGTGAGTCACAGGTGAGAGGTGTCTTGGTCACTGACTGATGGCCAGGAGATCTGCTCCCCACTTCCACCACAAGTCAACCTGCCCATGGGCAGAGACTGCTACCCCTGGGGCTGAGGTCCGTCTGTGCCCCCAGGTATGTGGTGTTTCTCTCCTTCCTCTGTCTTGTTCCTCACATTCCTCAGGGTGGAAGAGTCATGTAAAACTGGTCTGACCAAGGGGTTAGCACCTGGATAAGTTCATGCTGTATCCTCAGGTGACTGCTCTGTGCCTTCAGTGCCCAACTCTTGGATCCAGGTTTAGATAAACAGCATTACAGCTTGACTTTTCTGACCCTAACCCATCTCCCTTCTTTGCAGATGACCTGATAGAAGCTGCCAAGAGTGGCAACTTCAGCAAGGTAGGTGCTCCTGTAGCCTGCTTGTGTGGCATACCCCTTGGGCTATGGGAAGCCCAGCCAGCTGTGCTCTGCGATTGCCTTGGAGCAGCTCTTGTCAAGGGCCTTCCTCCAGGAGTGGTGGCTAGAAACCAGGCAGGCTTCTGGCATGATGCCTTGTTCCTCTCCTGGGGGACATAGAGAGAAGGGACTTGGTGACATCCTGATCCGGACAAATCTCCCTGCCAGGCCCCAAATATCCACATAACCTGCTGGGCACCCTGGGGATGTGATGATGGGGTTTGGGGCTTAGAGCTGGGAAAGGCAATTTATCCCAGTGCAATCTGGCAATCCTGTAGTTTCAAGAACTGCACCGGGCTGGAAGAGACCTGATGGTGCGAGATTCTTCGGGGCAGACGGTCCTCCACCATGCTGTCAAATCAGGGAGCAAAGACATCGTCAAATACATCATCGAGAATGGTGAGCTGGGGCCAGAGTGCCACCTTTAGCAAAGGAGCCCAGCAGCCAAAAAAGCCCAATCCTATGCTTGGAGGTGGTGCTCCTGGGCTTAGATCCCTTCCCTCTGGGTTTGCTTGATTATCTTTCTGGCACTTTCCCTGGCATCTCTCTGCCAGGACAGGGGTGCCTCCATGGCTGTTGCCACATCCTGGCAGGGACCAGCATGTCTCCGGGAAACATCCTTCTTCTGCCTTCAGGATAGCTGACCTGTTGTTTTTGGCAGTTCCCACTGAAATATGGACTGCTTCATGATTACGTAGATATTCCTCTGCAATGAGTTTACAACAACTCTTCTTCCCTGGGCTCAGCTGGGATCAGATGCCATGGATGGCCTGAGTGCTTTGGAGCCAGGACCTTTGCAGGCAGCATGGAAATAGCAGCCCCTGTGGAAAGATGCCAAGGGTGACTGGGGGGTAGGTGGGCCTGTCTCTGCCCCACAGCCAGGTCTCATGTGGCTTGCACTGTCTTTCTCTTCACAGCCCCTTCAGAAATCCTTGATGCCACGGAGGAGGAGAAGTAAGTTACTGACTGACTTGCATTACCTGTTGGCCACTCTGAGGTGATCAGTCATCTGGGCACTTATCAGCTGCCCTCACTCTAACTACTAGCCATCGATCCCAGTCCACTCTGGACTGACCAACCCTGAGTAGCACCCCCTCCTCTGCCATGGTTGCCTGGACAAGCATGCATCAGCTCCTGCTTCCTCTAAACCACTGTCCCTCACTGGCACCCACATATGCTGCTTGTCCCCATTCAGCAGGGATATCTCACATCTCCCGCTTTCTCCTCCCCAGTGGTGAAACCAGCTTGCACCAGGCTGCAGCCTTACGCCAACGCACTATCTGCCACTACATCGTGGAGGCTGGGGCTTCACTCATGAAGACGGACCTGCAGGTGACAGTGGGAGGGCTGGCAGCAGGGCCTTTGGGGACTGCATGGAGGCTGGCAGGAGCAGGGCCAGCAGGACAGCAGAGCAAGGGTGCTTTGGCAAGGATCTTTGCCAGGCGGGGAGGATCTGACAAGAAGCATCCATGCTAGCCCAGCAAAGCCCAGCTGCAGAGGGGTTAAATCCCTCTCCTCTCTGCACTTCTCTCCTTGTTGTTTTATTAAATTAGAAGCAAGGGGCTGGAATGTCTCATCCTCATCTCCCCCTTTCCCACCATCTGGGGTCAGTGCAAGGACATTCTCACTGTGAGCTAGCTTCCAGCTGCAGGGTTCCCCGCCCTGCTCTCCCCTGTGGGCAGCAGCGATAAGGTTGCTGGCGGCTCCTCTTGGTGGGTGAAGTTGGCCCACGAGAGTGAGAGCAAGCAGTGGCAGCCCTTTCCTTCACATACCGAGTTAATTGAGACATGTCTTGGTGCCAAGGAGTTGTGCCAGCTCCAGTAAAGGAGTTGCAGGAAGGGGGCTTAAGGCTGTATTTTGGTACAGGAGGTTCCCAGGGCTGGAATGCAGCAGATGGGACATGGTTGCTTCTGTCAGGTGGAGGCTTGTAGTGATGGGCTGTAGTGGAGGAGAAGTAAAACAAGCCAAGAAGGTGCAGTCTGTGGGGCTGGGGTGCAGGGTGGTAGCCCAGCTCAGGGGTACAAACTTGGTGGACCCAGTGGAGCTTGGGGCCCTCCTCAAACAATGTGCAGCCCCATTGCCAGCTGCCAGGGAAATGCTGTACAGACAATCTCTGTCTCCCCATTGCTCCTCCTTGGTCCTGGCTAAGGCTTGGGCCTTGCACAGCACCCACGGTGCAGCTGGCCTGGGTGGAGACTCGGGGAAACTCTCTGCTCCCAGCCCCCCTCATCTGCCTGAAGGAGGGCAGCAGCCCCCAACCTGCAAGCACCAAAGGGACCCTTGCTCAGGCATGACACCCGCCTCAGGGAATGGGGCCTGCACATGCCTGGGAAAATGCATGTCCAGGTTTGTAGCTGTCAGGGGATCCCTCTGCACTGCTGCACTGACTTGGCATGGGCTCTGGGTCATAGCCTGCCTGCATAGTCAGGAACCCACCTCATTAGAAACCCCAGCCCTGTAACATGGGTTCAGAGCAAGCTGATCCCTCACCCTGCAGCGGCGAGGGAGGCTGAGCCTTATCGGTTGTCGTGCCTACAGCCTGGCCAGGCAGAGGGGCCCTGGCAGCTCCGGTTTCAGGCTGTGAGAAGGCAGCGCTGCGGAGGGGCTTCTGCAGGGGGACAGGAAAGAAACTCAATTCCTCCTCTCATTTTTTTCCCCCCTGCTTTGTTAAATGAGCGCTTGCATTCAGGGGCTGTGGGGAGGAGGCTCTCGAGGAGAGCTGGCACCAAAGTGCAGAGCAGTATATGTCCCCCTGCCTCTGTGCATGCCAAAGGACATGTGTGGGACCGTGCGGCATGCACAGTCTTGGGGTGCACATGCAAAAGAGAGGGTTTCTTGGTGCATTGCACCTCTCCACAACTGCGCACGGGTGGGCTTTTGTCCATAGACACATCCAGGCCTGGTAGAGGCTCCTCATGTCTGACCATTGTTTCTGCTGGAGAAATACAGCCGTGGGTCACTCTGGAGGCCCTTACACCCCCCCACAGCCACCCATGCCCTGCCGTGCACCAGGGGATGAGCCAGGCAGGCCGGGCATCCCTTCTGGGGCTGGTTTTCAATGGCAGCAGCCAAGCGCCAGGTTTCTGTGGCCTTTCTCAGTAGCATGGCAGAGCCTGGCTGCTTGTTGAGTAGCAGGGGGAGGGAAGGGAGAGGAGACGGAGCTGGGAGTTGTTAACAGATTTGCTTTTTATGGAGTGCGGGAGTTCATTAGTGGACACAGTCCAGATGGCTGCAATAAGCTGGTGAAATGTGATCCTCCTCTGGGAGCAGGAGCGCTAGCCAGGCTGCAAGAGGGAAGGGGGGTTGGTATTCCCGGGCATTCCCCAGACATACCCCTCATTCCTCACCCTCTTCCGCCTGCCTCCCCAGTGCTGTGGAAGAGCAGGTCATGGGCACCAATCTTTGCCCTCTCTCGGAGGGCTGGTGACAGTCAGGGCTGGTCTCTGTCCTGGCCCATGCATGGGGCTGATGGCCCTTCAGGGGATAGCTTCCAGTCCCGCAACAAAGTCAGGCTCCTTGGGAGCACACTTCTGCTCCATGGCAAGCACATGGGCATTTGGCTACTGCCCACCTTGTGGCTCGGCTGCAGGCTTTGCTGAATGCAGCTGCAGTCAGCTTCTTGGAATGGGGGCACTTTTGGATGCAAGGCAGCTCATCACTCTGACATCTTTTGCCTCCCCTCTGCAGGGAGACACCCCCAAGCACCGGGCTGAGAAAGCCAATGACCCTGACCTAGCTGCCTACCTCGAGAACCGACAGCACTACCAGATGATCCAGCGGGAGGACCAGGAGACAGCTGTGTAGTGCTTGGCGTGCCTTAGCCCAAGCCAGCTCAGGCAGGATAAGAAGAGGACAATGCCAACTGCCAGAGCTGTGAGTCTGGCCCAGCCCTCCCTAGATGTCAACCTGGTCAATAGAGGAGATGGAAGCACCAGAGCTCTGCCCCAGGCTGGGCTGAGACTGTTTAGGGGGACATTTTTGGGTATTTGGGACTTGAAGCCTGTCTCTGTGTGTGTGTGTGTCCCTTTGTCCCTCATCCACCACATTCCCTGCCCAGGATGGGCTCCATCCTGTAGCCCTGTTGGGGCACACCAGGCTGAAGTCCCTGGTCAACCTTGTGCATGGCAGTGATGCCAGTACCCCCCACACCTATGATCCTTGTGGGATTCTGTTGCTCACCCCCTTTTCCTGCTGGCAGTGCCACTCCTTTGGATGCTAGGCTAGGTTTGTGTCCTCCTCTCCTGTCTGGCACAGCTGTGGGAGGCACAGGCTGTGCAGGCAGACAGCAGAGGCCATAAACCTCAGACTTTGCCCAAAGGAAAACAACATGACTTACTGCCCCTGCTTCCTTCTCCCTCATGTTGGTTTGGGGCTGCCCTGGGTCTCTGTTTTGCCCTCCTAAGGCCTTCTGTGTCAAGAGGGAAGTTCCTGGTGCACCCAGCCTTTCCTCAGAGTATCTGGGATTGGTGCAGCTGGAAGCAGAGCATCTGCTGCCCTCCTGCTTGCCTTTAGTCCTCAGCCAGTCAGCAGTCTGGCCAAGAGCAGGGGTGGCATGGAGGAAGGCTACCAAACCCTCCTGCCATCCTTCTCTCTGCAGAGCTGGGGGGGTGCACCCAGTGTCTGCTGGGCATCTCTTTGTGACTTCCTTGCAGCTCATAGCTGTGGTGGAGAGCTGCGCTTGGCCTGGGCAGTGGCTGCAGTGGAGGCCATTTTATCTCCCCAGTGCTGGCTTGGATCTGACTGCCCTCCCTCCTTCAGCTTTTCCCCACTGATGCTAGACGTTGCACTAGGCTGGAGGGGCAGTACTGGGGTCAGTGCTCCTCTCAGGGATTCTCCCCATGCCCCCAAGCCTGTCAACATGTATCTTCTGAGTCCAACTCCTGCCACCCCCCAAACTGGGCACAGGGCTTTGCAGGGAAATCTTGAGAGGTTGCCCAGCACTGGCACAAGCTCCTCAGGCAGGCCACCAGCTCACCATCTTCAGTTTTAGCAGGAGGAGGGATTTGGATGCATAGGAAGTATCAGGGGTCCCAGCCCCAAGTCATGCCTGCAATGGGATTGCATTTCACCTACCACCTGCTGAGAGGCACCCGCATCCATGGAGGCATTAAGCCAGCCCTTCAGCAAGGCTTTTGCAGAATTGACAGTATGTGAAACCAGGAGGTGCCAGCAGAGGAGGAGAGCTGATGCCTCTGGGCCTTGCAGATGTTCTTGGTACCTTTGGATGGGTGGCGGTTGTGAAGCAGGCTGCTGCTTACAGCTTAGGCCCCAGGAGAGGATGCTGCTGCCATGTGGGGTCCGTGTGGTTCCACCTGAGCTCACACCCAGCTGTGCCCACGGGGTAGTGATGGGTGACATTGTTTGTATCCCTCCTAATACCCTTGTACTGTTTTTTTGGTATTGGTATCGCAGATAACCAGAACGCTCTTCAGGCATTTTGGCTGGGATGCAGAGTTCCTTTGGAAGACATGGGATGCTGTGGTGGGGAGCAGAGGCACAGGGCAGTGCAGAACCAGGGTCCAGTGGCAGTATTGGCAATTAATAGTAATGGCACTCCAGTATGTTCAGAGCTGGGATGCTCCAGCAGTGCCAAGACTTCCCATCAGCGTTGCTCACAGGCCACTGGCAGACAGACAAGGCACTATCATCTTCTCAGAGGTCCAAACTGCTGCCCCCCCGTCTGGGGCACCCAGCCGAGCCTGGAGGCGTTTACAGCCCC
Source organism: Chloroceryle amazona (assembly GCA_027560015.1). Taxonomy (NCBI): domain Eukaryota; kingdom Metazoa; phylum Chordata; class Aves; order Coraciiformes; family Cerylidae; genus Chloroceryle; species Chloroceryle amazona. The sequence goes on along the minus strand of JANHFX010020513.1, from coordinate 3,396 downwards.
AGCTTCCCCCTTTCTCCCCAGTTTTGTAACTTCCCTTATAGTTTTTGTACAGGTAGTTGAGAGATACACTGTTCTCCTCCCCACCCAGCCCCTCTGTGCGCACGTGAGCTGAGTTGCTGTGCAATTCCAAGCCTGGCTTGTATTTTGGCAGAGGGGGTGTTGGTCACCTTGCCCGCAGAGGGCAGGGGTTCTGTGCAATACCTGAGTCTGTGTTTCCTAGATGCTGTGGTAGGATTGTATTTTTGTAACTCTGTGAGCGTACTGGCTCCAGCAGGCGCAGGGCCTGGTGCAAGCCTGCATTCCCGTTGCTTTTCAACTTGGACTGTTTGGATGTTGTTTCTTGACATTGAAATAAAGAGATGAATGTTTTACGCCCTGTCTCTTGCCACATCCACAAGAATCAGGCAGGCATTGCACCAGTGGTACCCTGCATGGTGCAAGCGAGGTTGTACCTTGAGGCCTCTGCCCCTGTCCTTGGGACTCTTGAGACTTCCCTGGCCCCTGCTGGGCCAGGTCCTTGCCCACTTCCCTGCACAGCATCCCTCTGGGACAATTGCTAGATACAGGGTCTTTGTCCTGAGGGACCCTTTCCCCCACTCTGTGACAGACATTGATATTCAGCATAACATGGAAGAGGGAGAAAGCTCACTGCCCTCCCAAGTGATCCAGAAGGACTTGGAAGTGTGAGTCAGGAGCAGACAGCCTGCTGTTCCTGCCCCACTCCAGTTCCTCCCTGGGGCAGGAGGGCCTGCTGTGCCCTTTGCAGCTGCACAGCTATGAGCGCATATTAAAGCACCATCCAGTCTCCAGATTTTCAAAAATTTCTGTTGGCCTTTTGTTGTGGTGAGTTGTCCACTGCCACTGCTCCAATTACAAAAGCAGGGGATTAAGGAAGCTTTTTCCAGCCCCAGATTCATAAGGAGTCATTGCTCCTGGAGTTTCCTTTGCAAAATTGCTCTGGCCAGTGGTGTGCTGGTGACGGAGATAGAGGTGGACACAGTGGGTGATGGGGAGCTATACTCATACCTTAAACTCATATTTCTGAGGGCAGCTTGGCAGCCTGCCTGTCACTCCTGCTGCCTCTTCCTCACCCATAGAAACAGCCTCCTTCTCTAGCTGCATTGTCCCTTCCAACCCCCACGCCTCCCTTTCATCACATTCAGCCTTTCAGCTCATGCCCAGAGCTAACAGTGGGGGTCTGTAGTGGGTGTAAGGCACACCAAATTGTCCCAGTCTTGCTGGGCCACAGCCCAGGGACCAGGCATACATGTGATTGGGAGCAGGGGGCCCACTCCCCTTCAGTGCCCAGACCCCCGTGCACTGGCACTTGGCCCACATCTCAGCAGCAGAGAGGACCATCAGTAACTGTAGTAATGAGAGTTTTCCAGACGCCTGTCAGATTTACAGTGGGGGAAAGCAGTGGTCCCAAAATGCAATTGCTGTGATGAGAAGTGTTAAGAAAGAGGCAGTAAACCTTTGGGGGAGAGCCCTGCACCTTCTCTCCAAAGGGCTTCAGCATCCCCTCTTTCTTCCTTTCAGCCATCTGTCAGAGGTGTTAGAGGTCTGTCTGGCTCCCCGTGGCATGGAAGCACACCTGGAGGTGTATGCACAGGGCTGTGCAAGCTGTGTTGGGGTGACAGCAGTTGGCCCTGTTAATGATTAATGCCCTCCTCTAACCCCCCCTGTGCACAGCTGTGCCCCTGCACTGGCACTTCCACACTGTGCACTGACAGTGTCCTAAGGACCAGGCTTTGACTGGGGTTGTAAAATTCAGAGCTGATGTGCCATGAATTATCTTGTGACCTTTTTAGAGGTAAAAAGATTGAGTTAAGCAATTGCAGAGAAACACACCTGGGTGGATCACATTCCCTTTCTTCCTTTCTTCCCTCCTTCCCTCCGTATGAGGCCCTTTTCTGTAAACACAGCCTTCTGCTGCTTGTTTGAGCTGGGGAAGGATCCATTCACCTTCCCACACCACTCAGAAAGGGCCTGAAGGGATCAAGTACAGCCATTGATGGGAAGGATGTGCACCAATGCATCTCTGCTCTCCCATGTGGCCAGCACCTGTCTCTTGGTCCCCAGCCCAAGAAGGCAAGAGGAGGGGAATGGGAATGGCTGGAAAAAGAGGAAGGAGTGAAAATACAGAACTTTTCCGTGCCTTGTGCTGCTCTGCTCTGGGGACCCCAGTGAGTTCTGTGGATCCTAGCCAGACTTGGCTGAAGAAAAGCAACAGAGCTCACCCCCTATCTAGCTCTTTCACAGCTCCATCAGGCCCTGGTGTGCTCATCACAGTCCCATAACTCAAACTTGCAAACCAAACACCACTGAACCAAGCCAAAAGCAGCACATCTAGGCCCTTCCCCTCTTTTTGACTGTGAAGTTTCTCCACAGCTTTCTTCAGCTTTGGTTTAAAGGTTTTGCTACCTGTCCTGCTTTCAGGACACATTTCTGCACCCTATCCTCAAAGGTACAGCCTGGCATGTCCAGACCCCTTGCCGCCAGAGCAGCACTTGTTGCTGTGTGTGCAGCAGGCAGAGGAGATGACATGTTCCCACAGCTGCCAGCCCTCCTCGAAACCTCTGCAGATGTTCAGGAAACTGCCGGCAGGGTGTGAGTTAAATGCAGGAATCACTCAGAAGGCGATTCCTGGTTGTGAAGCAGCTCATAAAAAACAGTCCTCCCTCCCCGCCCCAGCACACCTGTGGCAGCCCTGCTCACGGCAGCCTTCTTCCAGGGTAAGGGGTGGAAAAATAGCTCTGCTTCCCTCCACAGCCCCATTCTTCTGGCATGATGCTCACCTTTCTGGCTGGTAAGTCCAGAAGAGACTTGGCTTGGCCTCTGCCTCTTCTCACTTCCTAAGAAAAGGGGGGGGATGGGGGGATGGGAACCATCACATCTGCAGGTCCTTTCATCCCCGACCAGCAGTTTGATCGAACATCACTGTTTGGTCCAAGGAGAAGGGCTGCAGCATGGTTGAGCTGTGGATAGGCAGGTCACAAGAGACAAGGATGGTGAAACACCTGGGCCACCATGGAAGTGACAAACTGCTTAAGGTGCTGAGCAGATATCCCTTCCCTGGTACCCTTCCACAAGGGGCAGAGCAAGTGGAGAAGAGTGGAAAGGGCAGAGACCATGAAAGGTCCGTCCATCAAAGGCCTTGATGGGGAAGGAGGCATCCAAAGAGCTGGTGGAAACACAGGGTAGTTCCCTTCACTCCATCTAGCCCCAGGGGCATCCCAGGGACCTTCTTTCAGTGACTTTTAGAGCAGCGGGTCCCAGGGGAGCCCTGCTGGCCGTTCAGTTTGCACCCCTTCAGCCACTCGGCGATGCTGCGGTGCGTGGTCAGCTGAAGCCCCGTGGCTTCATGGGTACCACGCCGCGGGTGCGGGTCGAAGA
>JANHFX010020511.1:81555-132832 GCA_027560015.1 Chloroceryle amazona | reverse complement strand
CCTTTTGGTTGTGTTTTTTTTTGGGTTTTTTTTTTTTTTTTTTGGGGGTTTGTTTTTTTTTGTTTTTTTTTTTTTTTTTTTTTTTTTTTTTTTTTTTTTTGTTTTTTTTTTTTTTTTTTCCTGTGTGTGCTTGTTTACTTGTTTGTTTATGGGTTATTGCTTTGTTTTGTTTTTTTTTTACATGTTAAAGTCTTAGATTATTATAAGATTATTAGAAAAAGCTCACGGCTCAAAACTTCCAGGCAAAAGTGGACTGTGTTCTTGAACAAAGCTATGTGATTTCTGCAATAGAAGCCACGCTGGTTTTGGAGTTAGTATTTGTTTTGAAGACAACCTGACAGCATTCTGACAGTCCCTTTGACACACTTCAGTTTCTCATCCTAAGATCCTGAAATGAAGTGTAAGAAACCACTGAGCACCGCAGAACCTTGCACTGACACTTTCAGTAACCGTTGCAGGCAGTTCATCAGTGTCACAGTACAGGGAAACAAGCAAAGGCTCATAGTATCATTTTCATTTAAAGAAAGCCCGTTAGGTTTCATGAGTATAGGAGAACTTTGGGAGCCTTTGGCAAAGATTCTGCAAATGTAAAATGTTGTGATACTGTAACTGTACAACAACAAGTTTTCTCGAGTGACAACACAGTGTTTTTCACAACGTGTGACATCTGAGTATGGAGATGTTTGTTCCAGTATGTTATTTACCTTTGCAGCAGTGTTTCTGTCCTCAGGAATAAAGTGGTACCAAGAGAGCACGCACATAAATCACTTGGGTGTCACAGGGGTAGAAATTAAAACAGTTACTGAAATAGCTATCTCCTATTTATAAAATACTGGTGCCACTCTTCACTATGTGACAGCTGCAGTGCAACCTCTAGAATTTCTGGGCTATAACTGTAATTGTAAAATTTCAACAATTCCTGCAGTATACTTTCAAGGGGTATTTATTCTACAGATCACACACACTCATGCTTCTATACATGATGGTGTTGTACATAAAACACTCATCTCTCTGAGTGTCTGATGGCTGCAATATGAAGAGGTACTCTTATATTCTCTTTGTACACTATGTGGGAGAAAAGAACATAACCTATTTTATAATAATCTAAAATAACTTTTCCTCCCTTAAAAAAAGAAGCTACAGGACACACTCCAACTTCTAGGGCTCAGAGCTAGTGCTTGAAGCACCAAGGTAGCTGCCATCTCCCTTTTCAGAGTTATCAAGCACAAAAGTCACATAAGATGAGCTTGAACTGAATATCTGATTGCAGATAGCCTGTAGCCTATTTTTCCCATTTCAAAATGGCAATCAGAGGGCAGCACAGTTTTAGTATTTGCATACTAAACAGATGTTGGTATTAATTATTTGGTGAATCCTGAGAGAGATCAGCAGCATACAAAGAATTCAACATACTTATGCTGTCAGAAACAACTCTGAAATAAAAGACAGTAAACAGATGAAATTAATCTGGGAGGTCCATCCAGTGTGGGCAAATAAGAGATGCAATTTGAATGGGAATGCTTAATTCACCATCACTGAACACTTGGGTTTTTTAAGGAGTATGTAAACAAGTTTGCAGACTTACAAAAACTAAAGCAGTGCTAGCCCAGGATCATCAAGTGCTAGACCTGAGATCATCAAGGAAGTGGCATCAAGGTTCAAACTGAGGTAGCTTACATCACAACCTGGGGTTAACTTTACTGACCTACTTCTTCTGAGCTGAGTCTTTTGCTGAACCTGTGCTGGGAGGTCCAGCAGACTTCTAATTGAAGCTGTGAGAAATTTTTCCTGGTTGGCAATTAAAATAAAATTAATTAAAACAGAGCTCAAGCATTGAATCCTAATGAGACCATAGGGAAAGAAGAAAGAAATGGTCATTTGTTTCACATAATCTCCAATAACGTTCACATTTTACTTCCTCAGTGAAGACAGTGGTATCTTTTAATTGACTCGACTGACCATCAGAGAAGTAGACGAAATTGTGAGTAAAGCCTACTCTAAAATATGGAAAAACACAAGAACAGCTAAAATGGTTCAAGAACAAACTTCCAATTAGCACAGCCTACTCTGTCTTCGACAGTATCCAAAAGCGGGTACCAAAGGGAGAATAATAAAACAAAAAAACCCCACACAGTATTACCCTTCCTTCAGCATCCTTACTTTTTCTGTTCGGGGACTTCCTTGGACAGTTATAGTTCCTTGGTATTTTGTAATCCTCAATGGGTTTCTCTCCCCTGAAGTCTTGAAACTGTGCAACTTCCAGCACGACTGAGTATCCTTTAGCAATGGCTTCCTAAACTCAGCTGCTTTTTACAGGAAGAAACATCTTGATTTGTTCTTAGCACAGCTCCTCCCAGCTTCACTGTATGGCTCCATTTCTGTATCAGTAGCAGGAATGCCATTGTTCTATAAATTTCTCTTGCTTTCCCAGTTGTTTTTTTCCCAGACTAAAAAAAAATCTTGTCTAGTCAGTCATTCTTTAGAAGACAACCATACTTACCCTGTATAACTGACTCATACTTTTGACGTGCAAAAAAAGATCAGAGGACATCTTGACTGTTCTAGTTTCCTTGGGAAAACTTTGTTGAATCCTTATATCCTAAACTGCTTGTCTCCTGTGAAGCTCTCACTTCACCTCTTCTTTACATGATTCAAAGTGTACAGCACTAATACCTGGTCCATTTTACCCTACTGAAACCACGATGAGAATAATCCCCACGTAACTCTCAAAACCACTAATAAATCATTTGCACTGGTAAAAGTTAACTGTACACTATCCTTGGTTGCTGTATTCCCAAACTGTGACAAATATATTTGCTATTACATTGCAGAGTGCATTTTAATATTCCACAGAATGCAATGTTTTGGCACAAAGATATTCAGTCAGCAGAGTACCAGCACCAGCATATTAACGACTCATGATCTCAGAAGGGTGTGTGCTCCAGCAGAGTTGTACTGGCAACGTAACTAACACCCAGTTCTTGCTTTTGCCTCTGTCCGCAGCCGCAGCAGAGGCTCAGACAGTGGGACTGCACTCTGACCCCATCGTGGGTCTAGCACGGAGGAGGAAGGAATTGCACTGTGGTTTTCACACAAAAGCACTGCCAGAAGGTTTGCATGCCCTCTCTTTGTCTACTGCACTTACCAATGACCTGAACCAATATATGGACCTTTGGAGCAAAACTATACAGTGACTATAAATCTTCCAAGTGATGGTGTAATTGTCCTTAAATTCCCTATTTCTTGTTCTGAGCTCACAAAGGCTACGCTGCATCTGCAACAAGCAGCTCTATATTTAACAAAAACAATAGCTTCCACTGGAGAGTACCTTGGATTCATTAGAGTAACTGCACAGGGTGCTATTAATGCATCACTTCCCTCACATGTGGAATTCTACAATTCCAGCTGTTAATTAAATCACTGTATTCTCAACTTAAGCTACATTAGCATAACTGACTCATACTTTCAGTGTGCAAAGAAAGATCAGAGGACAGATTGCCTACTCTAAATTCCTTTGAAAAACTAATTCAAATCATAATATCCTAGGCTACTTCTCTCCTGTGAGGCACTCGCTTAACAATCTATTCTTTTACATAAGTCAAAGAGCAATTCAATTTTAAAATCACAGACCTTGAAATTTTACCACTAGCCCAATTATAATTTTTGAAACTCATGATTTAACTATTAAAGTATACCTAATTAGAAATGTCACATGTGCCTAATTTATATAAATGCTATTTAAATTACAATGGAATGGGTTAGTTTTCAAGATATGTTAAATATATCTTAATTTCAAATACTGAACTTTATCCCTGTAACTCACCCCGTTTATTCTCCTTTCCTGGTTTGAAGTTTGTACTGGTCATATTCTTTTCTCCATCAATGACAGGGTTGAAGTGCAGTATTTTGTGATTAATGGAGATTAAACCCCAAATTTATCTATCATGGAAATGGGAAGATGCTCTGGTTCCTACACTTTGAAGTGTATCTGTCCTGAAGGACAGACGCTGCCCATCACCATATTCAAGAACATTGTTAGTATTGGTTTTGAGACTGAAACTGAGAGGAGATACCACTTCAAAGAGGTGAGAAGTCTGTGCATATTTATTTATTTTTTTGTCTTACAGTAAAAGAAACTGCCTGGCTTTTTGCTCCATAGTTAGATGGCTCAGCTAACTACATTGATAGCTTCTGTTTTGCAGGAACTGTTGGATGCTAAAACATATTACATAATTTTGCTGCTGTCAGAATAATATTTCTTACAGATATCATTGGAAAACATTTAATAGTCTCATGGACAAAAAATGTTAAGATCCCCTCACAATTACAGTATAATAAAATAGCATTTCTTCTGCTTTGGGTGATGATTTTCTTCTTTCATGTAATGAGCTGTCATGATTTTCTTTATTACTTCTTTTTTACTGAGCAGGAAGTAGCAATCGAGTAAGTGCCTAGGTTAGCTTGTCCCCAGAGCACTATTTGATATGTAGAATATATCTTATTAGTTTTCAATTTGCCACTAGCTTGGTTAGGAGACGCAGTTAAAATTCTTCAGCAGCAGGTGATACTTCTGCATTATACAAGTGTTGTAAGCCATGTGTGAACTAAAGACACGAGGCAAACTTAGCTTCATCAGGTTTTACCCAATTTGCAATTTGTATCACTCATGAAAGGCAATAGAAAAAGGAATGTGATTTACCCTCAACTCAGACACCAAACTGAAAAAGCAAGGATAGTTTACTGTTGGTGCATTTAACCATCCCAAGGGGTGGAGGGGGAGCCAGTAAGGAGATAAATTTATGGTACATTGGTCCTTTTTCTCTTTGGCAGTAACCAAGAGGGAGAAGCTGGGGATAGCTACTAAGGCAATAGTTGAGGCAACGACAGGGAGATTCAGAAGTTGAGGCATGTTCACTGCTTTCTGAATACATTACAGAAGCTATTTACCTGTGCAGCATCAAATAAAATTCCTGGGTATGTAATGTGAGAATCTGGGGGAAAAAAAAAAAAAAAAAGGTAAGACAGAGGAAGAGATCTTCCAGTGGGTGAACATGTTTGCAGTACTGCAGAATAAGAAGGGGAAATGAAGCTCCACATTTAAAAACATGGAAAGCAGATTTCTTCAATAAGGTGCAGGCTCAGAAGTCACAGCACAAAGTTAAGGATTTGTATTTAGTAAATTTAGCACAAACATGATGGCCCTCAAAACTGGGGCAAATGCATCCCTGGAATTACTCTCTCAAGTTTTTTATGATGGACATAGAGAAGCATTTGTGCTACTGTGCCGGATACAAGTTTCCTCTGAAATACTGTGTGCAGGTCTTGTTACCCAAGAATAGATCAACTCAAACTTAAAAAAAAATCCGGAATTGTTTCCAGGACAAAAAGAGAATGAAGAGGCTATTTTATAAGAACAGACTAAAAGAGCTTGCCTTGTTCAGTCAAGTAGACAGTTGAGAAGGCTGCAGTTGTGCTCTCTGAATAAATCAAGGGGTAAAACCAAGGGAGCAGGAGATGTTATTGAATCTAGAAAGATAATGGTAGTTGAAGAAGGAATTGTTAAAACTGATCACAAAGATCTTGCTAGAAGTCAGTGATAAAGGACCACCAACAAAGTATGGTTTGGAAAGTGAATATGCCAGTAAAGTTGCAGTGGCTGGGGTTCACTGACACAAGACAGCCTTTCCAGACCTAGTTACTGCAACTCATCTTTGAAGAGGGGAGATATAGTTCAGCTGAACCCCTGAGAAATTCCTTGAAAGCATGATTTGATTTTCTTGCGTGCTAACAGTCCAGTAACATCCAGAAGAGAATACTTTCCAGTAATGACACGCTTTTCTATCCTCAAAACTAGCAAAATACCTCTAAAGCAGCACTAAAACCATCTTTGGATATAATCAAGCTCTTGGTCCCACCAACACTATCAACAGGAAGACAGATTTCCATGCAGATCCAGCTATGCTTTCTGCTTTTGAAGAGTAAAACACGGGTTCCCCTCATGGCCAGATGCTACCAGAAGCAACTTGATGGCATCCGTGTCCTACCATCAATATTTCATCAGTTTTCTTGAGGTCAATGACTATTCCTAGCACACAAACTACTTCCACAGTCTGAGATGATGCACAATACACCTGCTGGTCACAGAAATATCCTGCTCTGTGTGGCCTGCCATACATGCAGGTGTATAGCATGCTCTTTGTTTAAATGATGACACAATAAGCAATGATGGTACCATGAAATAATGCCAAGTGTTCCATAAAGTCAATAGGCTTGAAAATGGAAAAAATATTACTGGAGTGAATGACTGTAAGGCACAGTAAATACAATCCTTTTATTAGTTGTTTACGGTCGTGGCAATAACATGGGTGTGCTATAATGTTGTATATGTTTGTTTGCTGCATGGAAGATATATTGCCACAAGCTATTTGCAGCTGACAGCCCCAGCAAAACAACATTTGTAATGTGAAATCGGCATATAAAGGGGCTCATCCTCATTAAGTATGCAACAAGGCATGACAATTCAATAAAATATAGGGATGCTCGCAGCAAATGTCAGCTCTGTCTGCCTCCTGACTGATTATGATTTGTACTCTTACATGCTTTTGCACCTGTAGTGGGTCATTTTTTTTTGCTGGTGTCACTTGTGTTCTGCAGATGATTTTGCTGAGTGGGCTAAAGCCAAGAAGGTAAGAAGGGACATACTAAGAAGGACTATTGGCTAACCCTATTTTATTTCTTCTTTGCCACGCTATGTGAAACAGACATTTACTCTGAAGTACTTCATGCATCAGCTACACACAGAAATGCAAAAAAAGAAGATAACTGAAAAACATTCCACTAATACAACTACTTCATAGGTGCTTTTGACTTACGTTACAGTCTCTAGACTGTAAGTATTTGCAATACCATTTCCTTTGCAGGCCTTGCTCTTTTTTAACATTGGGTATCACGATTTTGGTGCGTCATAGCAGGTAAGCTTTGAAAAGAGAGTATGTAACACAAAGATGTCCTCAGTCCTAAGGAATTCCAATCACAGCTACTCTTAGGTTTTCAGATAAAAGCAGAGATAAAGTCTGGCCTGACCAGATTCACTTCTTACACACATGCTTCTATTTTTCTGAGAGAAATTTCAATTAGAACTAATTTTGGACAGAGTAAATTGGGTTTTTCATCTTGAAACTACCTTATTTTCACTGAACTATCCTGCCTTGCATAAGCTGCACATGTAATTACTCATAACTTTAATTAGCTTCCTAAGTACCTAGACACCAAGCGCCTAGAAGTTCTGGCTTTGCTATAAAAGTCTGACACCTGGTATTTGGGTGACTATTATAAAATATTGCTACGCACTGAAAAATTGGCAGAGGACAACAGGTACTTGGCAACCTTTCCTTTAATCACTTTGCTTATGAGTAAAGCCACTTGCTTAGACTTATAGCCATCAAATCAGTGATAGCCATTTCTTCAGGATTAGAGTCCCTGTGTAACTCCAGGTAGCAAAAAGTTGCAATAAAATGGATGTCCTCTCAGGGATAAATAGTCCCAAGTAATTTTCAGACACACACGAGTCTATAGTGTTCAACTGTCTAGACAATAAAAGAAAAAAAAAAACCTAAATGATGAATTAAATGATAAAGTGTAGCTCTCCTGATCCAGGGTCTCTGTGCACTGGAACAAGAACCAATTCAATGGCAAAAAACCTGCTTCACAGGAGCGGGAGGGACTTGGAGGAATAGGGGAAATATCTTGTTAGAAAGTATTGCACCAGATAGAGTCTTCAGATGATCCTGGTGTCCAAAAAGGGACATCTGACAAAAAAGTTCTAATTCTAGAATTCAGTTGCACAACCTTTATCACCTAGACCAGCCAGCATGTGTTTAGAAAGAAATCAGAATTAGTTTTAAAGAATACTTAGCAATTTTTGATCCCTGAATAACTAATGGAATCATCTTGAAAATAATTACTTTATACAAGTCATTTAGAATGCAGCCTTTTGCTGAAAAAAACTTCATGAATTAAGATTATCAGAGGTTACCAAGACTTTTTTTTGTACTTACTCTTGGGAGACTAAAAGTAGCACTCTCACGCCTGCCCATTAATTATTTTTATTATATGTCATACTTTTAAAAAACTTTTACTGATTCACTTTTGTTTGTAAAGAGATGTAGTTGTTCAAACATATTTCTTACCTCACTAAAATTTCCATTTAATTATTAACACTGGGAACTCTATATAATATCCTGGCATTTATGATTTTTCTTTTTGGTATAGGAAATTAAACTGTGTATGAGATCTTGTAAAAGCAAATGTGAATTTTAGAAATAAGAATACTACAATGGCTACACAGAAAGTTGCTTTTAGTTAATTAGGTAACTGGGAGTATCTACCTGATTTAGAGGTGCACTGAAAAGCCCTTCTATACACGTGTCTCTTCCAAGCACAGTGTCATTATCAGGGGCAATATAAAACAGGGTTTCTGGTGCATAGAGAACCTGACAGAGACAACTTGCTAGTTGAGAGTATATTCTCTCCCAAATATTTCATTCACTGGAAGCTCAACTGTGAAGATTTCTTCTTTGTACTTCAGAGGGATTAAACTTGCCTAGACTTGCAGACAGACTAACACCCCTATCCAAAGGGACAAATAACAGTTTCCTTCAGCAGTGGGCTGGGCACTGATGTGAGGGTTTGGGCACTGATTTTTGTGTGAGAGAACACAAAAATTGGAGTGGTACAGGTTGACTTTCCAAAACATAACAAAAATCATGCCTTGGAAGGGCAGCACTGCCCTTCCTCTGGGGCATAATGCACATCCACTCCTCAGATGGATGTCCCAGCTTGTCTCCCTGGATCTATCTCAGGATTATCTCTAGTGTGGCAGAAACTAGAGCACCTCCTAACACAGCAAACGACACGGGAGATCTGGATCATATGGAGAGGGCTGAGTCTACCAGGTGCTAAAGAGTCTGCTTTAAAGGGGATTGGGGACTCTGATGGGTTGAGGATAAAACTGTTTTGGAGTCAGTAATAGAGAGAGAAATCATTGTTTATCTTTATTTCAGCAACTTCTGTAAACTTTGCTGGTTTGTTTTTTTTCCCTAAAAGCCAAGACAATGCTTCCTTCTAACCTTACCAAACAACATCTCTAAGAGCTTACAATGGATATTAAATAACAAAATTCTCTAGAAGATTAGACAGGTCAGTAATCAATCTGTGTTAATCTGTTCAAGTAAAGAACAGAGTATAAAGGATAAAACATATGAATTATACTTTTTTGAAAGGAAATTATTTAATATCTTTCATTTTTATTGTCATATCTTTCAATTAAAGTAATACTGTTCCATGAGGAATTAGAATTAGGTATTTGGCTTGTGATCTCATTTATCTTTTTATATTAGTTGATATACTGATGAGTATTACACTTATAAAATTATATGACATGGATCCTACCAATCCATTACTTGAGTGGAACAGCACCCGTGACAGCCCTGTTACAGCCAAAAGAAAGAAGAACTGGCTTCCACATCTAATTCATTAAACTGGTGTGGCCAGTACCTATTTAAACGACTATGGTGGCTAGCTGTAGTAAAAGCTTTTAAAATAGATAAGCTAAGAGTCATATTTTATATAGGCTGGTTTCTGGCTAAAATTATCTACAATATAGAATTTGGAAAATGCTATAGTCTACTGAATCAGCACTCATTTGAAAGCCCCTCATAGCTAACGCTCAAGATTTGCCCCTCTGAGTATAGGGGAATGCTGATATATTAAAATGAGATCAAGCTACGTTCATTTTTGCAGAAGTGCTTATAGAAGGGTTTCATAGAATAGAGCTAGAAAAGCTGGGATAATCTATCACAGATTTGACTAGTTGTTGGCTTCGCTGCAAACAAAATCACTTTCACAAGGTGTGAAACGACCCATGTTAAGAAAAAATAGCAAAAAAACAAGACTTCACACAACCCTTTGGTTTTTGACTTCTACCTGCATACATCTGCTGCTTCACTAGCTGTCAGGTAATCACATACACATACCACTGCCCAGCAGTCTCTGAAGAGCTTTAACCTGAATCAGTAAGATGCTGCCCCTCACAGAAAGACAGTAAGAAAGAATATTTTTTTTCCAAGGAAAACTGTCTAAAAACCTGCTAGCTGTCTTCTCTCCTGCAGCTAATTACTTGCAGAGTCAATAGCCCTTCCAACTATGTTAGCTAGTAGTAATTATCTGAGGAGAAGAGAGCAGCAGTTAGCAAAACCCCATTTTGTAACAGTACATTTACTGGATACTAGTAAACAATTAGCAATATTCGCAGCAGTATCCGTACACTCCTAACGTCTCAGAGCAGACAGCTGGGGCTACAAAGAGGAAACACCAAACTTTATCTCTGACCTTGATCACGTGAATAAATTTGCAGTTCTGCTTTATATACTTTGAGTCTTTGGAGGAATCTGTTACTAAAACATTTGAAATATGTAAAGAAATTTGAGACAGAGCAACATAGATGCATTAGATATTAAAATATGAACATGCTACTTTCTGCATCTTCTAAAGTTATGGGTTAAATTGTTTGATACAGTGGATGAGTGGTTTTGGAGAATCAATCCTCGTATTTCCTGAAGATCTGGGAACAGTCTGCATTGAAAACATGTATCTATGGCACACCAGTTTCCAATGGTAGTTTAGAAAGATGATGAAATCAACAGAGTTTCAAGATGGGTTTTATGACTACGCAGTATTGATGTTATCAGATGTGCCAGGAACAAGTACCAAATGAAGACAAAGTTTGCTGGTTTATGTGGAGCTACACAAAAAGACAACTTCTGGTATAGGAAATACACACAAGTGGAAAGGTAAAGTGTTCATCTCCTTGATCTTTTCTCCATAAATGGGTATGTCCTGTGGAATACTAATCATTAGAAAACTTCAAGCACTCATTTTAAAGCCATTGCAGTCAAACATCACTTACTTTGAGCTTCAAAACCTGTTATGGCTACTGACCTGGTTTGATCTCTTGCTCAAGTGTGCACTATCAAGCAGGAGCCCCAAATAGTGCACAACATGCCATTATTCTGTGCATCTCCTGTAGGCCATGTCTATGGGACACAAGAAGAAATAGCTTCATCTGCAACAACCAACAATATTGTTGCGGTGTCAGGGGATGTTTAAAAAGGAGAAAAAAAAAGAAAAAGAAACTGGCACGTAGAGGTCATCATCTAACATGGGTCAAATGAAATAATACTGAGCCTACTGAAATCTTCCAACACAGGGACATGGGCTCATAGGACGTACAGAAATGTAAGTGGGGTCTGATGAAAAGAAGTCTGGTAGAACAGAAAGGAATAGAGATGAGGAAAACCTGAACTCTTCAGGGAACTGATCAGGGGAATGCAAGAGAAAAACAAAATCTCAGGCTGTTGCATAGTGCTGAGAGATCAAAGAAAAAGAAAATAAAAAAGTGATGTCTGGAGAGTTCAGTGAGGTGCAGAAAGAGTCAAGAAAGTAGAGAAATACAGGTACTATAAGTTTGTGTGAGAAATGAGGGAAAAAGGAAAAAAGACCCCCAAAGGATTGAGGTGGCATTATTAAGAAAATGAGATTGGAGATGGCAGTCTGGGGAAAATAATGAAGAGCTCTACTGATCATCCTGAAAGACAACAGAAGAGAGGCAGGCAGCAGAACCAAACTGTGCTGGAAAGAAGTGAGGTGACTATATGGTTTGCGTTGTGAAATCTTGTACTTTTTGCTCAATCTGTTACCACCCCATTTCATTTCTCTTCTCTCTTTCTGCTTTAACAGACTCCAGAACCACTTGAAAATAAACTTTTAAAGTACACATATGCTTCAAATTTGAATTTAGAAACTAATTTTTCTAAGTGTTATAGATTATTTCCACAGCATTTTGTTGAATGAAACGATGCTTCTGCAGCAAACAATAGGCAGAATTTGAGAGTCAACCCAGACAGCTGGCTGCACCATACAGAGCATACCCTGTGCTTCCAGTGCTAGAGGAGAAAGGGTATCATTGTGGCTACCGATCCTCGAGCTACATTAAATTATGATGACTCGTGTGTGTCGTCCAGGTGGACTCCAGGTCCAAGCTTTACTGAAAGCAATTCAGGAGAAGCTGCAGTTTTAGATTCTCATCTTTGTCTAGAAGAAAGAACACACCTATGGCCATGAAAGCTAGGAAAGTAGAAACAAAACAAGAATGTGTAGGTGATGCTGCTGGGTCAATACCAGTACAAAAAGTCCACACTGAAGACACTAAAGAATTTCAGGAAATGAGCACTAATATTACCAGACAGTATTACTAGATACTAGAAGATGCAGCAAAGGAGGAAAAACAAAGCTGCAGAAGAAGGATTAGCCCCTTTGAAGAGGCCAAGGCTTCCACTGGTCCTTCCCCTTTGTGTTGAAGACTGTGTGGCTAGCAGGGATTCACCAGATGATGGCACCAAGAGTTGGACCACATTAATGCTCAACTGGATAACTGGTCTGGTGCAGGCCACAACTCTGTACTGTAGAAAAATTGCACATTCAAAGGTTTTGTGTGTCTATGATCTTGCTCTGAAATCTCCGAGCCTTGTAAAAGATTCCCAAGTGGAGTAAGACAAGGATTTCAGAGCTACTCATGGGAGCCATGCACCATCCTGGAATATGTTCAAAGTTGCCAGTTATTATAAATGAAGAAAAAAAGAAGGGTGTTACTCCTTATATGGATAGCTCAAAAAACCCCCACTGATTCTGTAAATTCAATTAAATATTGTTTAAATGAACCCTTTCTATCTGACTACAAAAAATAAAATAGGCCAAGAATTATTTCTTCTGAAATTGTAGGGAATAAATGCTTATTGTTCTTTCATTTAAATTTATCCACTATATGTTCATTGAAAATCTTCATCACGCAGAATAATTTATTCCATGAATAGTCCCTGACTTGAAGATCATTGCCATGTTCTGATACGTACACACTCTTTCTCACATAACAGTGCAATTTTATCCTTCCTTCCTTCACCTATTCTGTATTTAACCTATGCTTGTCATAGCCTAGAAATTTAAAGACATTTTACTTCCCAGCTGGTCCCAGTAGGGCAACAGATTTTACTGCCTCCTGTTCTTCTGTGTGATCACATAAATGGTGGTTGGAGACCAAGAAACGTAACTGCCAGCTGCACACTTTACTTAGTCCTGTGGAACTCTAAGAAGCCCTAACATCTTTGGTAAATGTTTCAAGTTTGAACAAAAATCCTAGAGCAGAATTCCCTCCCCTAAGAGTTTGGCCTTATGCTCATATAAGGATAGGCAGGAAATGTTTTGTCTCTATTTTCTATCTATAGGATAAAAATACATTGCTTTCAACCTAAATATGTGTATATGCATATAATGGTGTCTGATTTCTGACAAAGGTTGAGCATTTTCATCAAAAAGGCTAAATGTCCAACTGTAATACTTCAACATAGATCATCATTGAGTTGGATGACATCAACCGTAAACAAATATCAAAACTAAAATAGATTTTTAAAAGTTACAAATCATCAAAGAGTTAAACGGAACCATGACAGTTGTCTTCTGGTCCTACAATTCAGATGAAAACTTGTTTATAAATACCAAGCAAAAGGCAAATAGTCTACCAGTCTTGTACTCAGTCTTCTTACAATATAGTTCTCAGGTACTCTGAAAGCCTTTGTCCTTGATTTGTTGTTTTATTATTTTCCTTTAACTTTCCTTTTGTATGATCTGCCCTTTGTTCAGGTCATGAAAGATTTTGATTCTTCATGTTTACAGCCTCATTGTAACAGAATATTCTTGGACTTAATCCCAAAAGCCAGTTATCCCAAACAATAACCTTCAAGAATAGGTTGAGTGAGATAACGTAGCCCAACACAAAGGGCTGTAACATTGCTG
This sequence comes from Chloroceryle amazona, assembly GCA_027560015.1. Lineage (NCBI taxonomy): Eukaryota > Metazoa > Chordata > Aves > Coraciiformes > Cerylidae > Chloroceryle > Chloroceryle amazona. Next base: position 118,927 of record JANHFX010020511.1, on the reverse strand, counting down.
GGATTATGTCATCCAGTTTCTTTTTAAAGACTGGAGGTACATCAAGGCAAAGACTGATACTCTTTCTGAGTGAATGGTTTGGGGAGGGGAAGGTGGTTTGGTGTTTAAATGAAAACATGGCCACGAGTGTGTAACTTCATTGTGCTTGCTGGTATATTGTTAGAGAAGAAATAGAAGTCCTGAGCAGAAGTGGACTACCTCATCAACAGGAGCTTTGCCATTGACTTTAATGGGAGCAGGACAAAGACATTTTTGGAAAAGCAATGTGATTCTTGGTTCAAACCACCTCTTTACTAGAGACTGGTTTCAGCAAACTAAAGAAGGCATAAACCTTTTCCCTTTATAAGAACTTTTCTCTGTTGGTTTATCAATCACTTATATTAAAGGTTCATCAAAATTATAGTGACTCAAACTCATACTTTTCATTAACTGAGAACTTGAACTACAGCTGCTATAAGACTTGGCAGAGAAGCATCAAGTTAGAGGTAAAGGTGAATGGAGAACTTGAAGAAATACAAACTTCCCAGAAACACAGCAAGTAGCTGAAAGAAGTTCAAGCAATAATTTCTTATGAAGGAAAATTGAGCTCCTGAAATGAAAGGTGTGGAAAAAAATACTGGTTTATTTTCATCTTGCAAGTTAGGGGCACTGACTTGACTTTGAGCAATCTATATTTAAAAAGATAAGTGAGAAACACCAGTTCAGTTATCAGATGAAGATTTGAGTTATCAGTTACAGAAATCTGTAGAATGTCACACTCCTGAAAACAATACATCTTCTGGAAGTTATCTGCTTTGTATGAAAAAGCAAGAACAAGGATATTTGATAGATTTGATTATGCTGAGGAAAACATGTTGTTTTAAAACATTTGTGGAATTGTTCATCCAAGGCCAGATGGTAAAGGGGATCAAAGAGTCATAACTGAAAAAGATCATTAGACAGCTAAACCTTACAGAAAGCTATTAAAATGAAAGAAAGAAAAAAAAAAAACAACCCACAACAAAAAAATACAATAAAAAAGCCCAAAAATCCCAGAATGAAACTAGACCAGATTGTGAATGTTGAGAACTAAACAACAGAATGTAAGATTAGTGTGGGTTAGCGAAAAACAGAAACACAGGGCAACACGGAAGAAAAACAAAAGTAAAAATACTATGACGAGATCTGCATAATATAATCAGCCTGAATTTGAGGCAAGGACCAAGAGAAGCAAATGAAGACCTAAGCAGCATCCTGCTTTTGGATGCTCACTGCAGCTTCAAGCAGTAAATCAGTTTTTCACACATCTACAGAGCAAGCAGAACTTTTTATAAAGAAAGGTATATTTGTCTGTTCTGCACAGTGAAAAAGTTTTTTCTCATCAGTTCTGAAGCCTGCTGTGCTATTTCTGCTCCCCGTTCTTAACAGTTTCCAAACCTTTGGTTATGCTGCAGATGTGCTCCTTTCTCTCTTCCTCCAATCAAGTCTGGAAAAGCCTCTCCTGGCTGAGCTTTTCCTTTGCTGAAAGCAACAGAGCACTCCCTCCAGAAGGTCTGCATGACCTAGTAAAACAGCCAGAACTAGGCAAACAGTTGGCTTCCTTCTTTGCTGTGCAGTCACTTATTTTAAGAATTATAACAGACTGTAACACAGAGCAGACTGAACAAATAGGACATGTGCACTATCCACAAAAAAATAAGTAAAAGAGGAAGAACAGAATTCCCAATGAGTTAATCTATGTTGGAAAATAATGATACTGTTGACTTCTGATGCATGTACAAAACCAAAACTGAGAACAAGAATTATGAGTAGTGTCCAATATTGTGCTTTAAAATACAGTGGAAGACACTTCAGCTTGAAACCCCACCAAAATAATACAGATTTTATATTGAGTTCATATACTAGAATACAAGTTGAATTTTGGTTCCAAATTAGCAGATCCAGTGTCTATTATTACAACATAATTAGAGAAGAGAGGAAATTTATTAGATGAATGTTTAATTTCATATATAAAAATCTCTATTTGTAAGATATGACATGGCCATGGAGATAAAGGCAGACAACATATCATAATTTTACTGTCAAGAATGTAAAGGAGAACATGATTTTAAAGGTTATCTTAAACTCAGGGTATACACAGTTCTTCCTACAGAAAATAATAGTTTAAAATTGTTGAAAAAAACTTTTAAAAACTTGGACAATCAATGGTGGATCTCTGTGTGTTGTAACTATGAGAACATCACCTTCAGAACCAGAGCTGTCAGATGTGAAAATACGTTTGATAGCAAGTTTAGAATTTTGTACTCAAGAAATAGGTATTTTGCTCAACTACAGCACCAAGGCAAATACAACAGTCTTGAAATTTCTATCAATGCCTTAGAAAAATCAACATCCATACATCTTGGTACACCAACCTTGCAGCCATGTGACCATTTATAGACAAGTGACAGCAGAAAAAGAGGTGAAGCAGCTCTGTTACCACGGCAGTTTCATTGAGATGGCTACTGATCAAAGACGTGCCTGTAAAAAGTTAGGAGATACTTCTTTTCCACCCGTGAAAGATTCTGAACTATCAAGATCCAAACTAAAATGACATCTGAAGAGCGGATACATTGGAAAATACCAAGGGAATGCAGCAATGTGGGACTAACTTGGAAAGTCTGTCAGCTTTTGATACATATGTGCATTGTTGGGGTTCTGATCTTTTTTTTTTTCCCCACCATGAGGAAGAGAGAATTTCAAGCCTTTTAAGAAGCCTGCAACTTCCCTTGCACAGTCTACTTCAGCTGCTATAGATTTGTGTTACCATAAAGGGAGACAGAACTCCTCTTTCTTACACATTTTTCCTTAAGGGTTTGTTATCCTACTTGTTACATGAAAGACTCCGAGCTGTACGCTCTAATCTCTCACTAATAGCCTCACATTTACATTACATTTTGAAGAATGGAGAGAGCACTAAAACAGAAATAAGAAAGCCCTTTGTGCAGGACAGCACTAATAAAACCAGATTTTCCCAAAGACAGAGTAGAAGGAGACAATTTCATGTAATACAAGGAAGAAATAGAAATATTTGTATTTTTTACATAAATAAAACTCTGAATGCTCAAGGAGTCTTGATAACAGCTCCTGCTTCAGTAGATAACCTTCTGAGTCCCTAAATCTGTTTGACCTTTCTTCTGGACCATAAGTAATTTACCTCAGGTTGACAGCCTTGGTCAGTTTGTTGGTATAATTTATGTACTTGGATTTATGTTTTAAGTGTTGCTGTAGCTAATGATAAGTGACACTCTGGAAGAGGGATAAAGCTCCTACACCAGGATTTTCACTGAACTGCAGCAAAGATCAGGGTGAGGTAGGTATGTATTTATCTGGAGCTACCCACTGTTAAATGGCAGGTTCTTATGGTCACAACTTTCTACAAAAATAACTATGTCTGAACAAAGAGTTCATTCTAAAGGAAAAGGCAACGAGCATGCTGAAAAAGTTTATTCCTTATTCCTCAGGGTTTGGGGTTATCTATGCAGTGGGTATACCAATAAAGCTTGTTTCTTCTGCTGCTCTTTCTTAATGGAGCTATAATTTGGGGACTTTTAACAACAGGTTTTCAAGAATTTTAAAATTTCTTTTCACGTTCCTATCAAATCTTCCATAGTAAGTGAACACAGTAGTATAGTAACAGTAATCTTTCTTTTTTAACTAGTTCCTAATTTTTAGATGATTTACAGTTCTGTTTCCTATTTATTTTTTTTTCTTTGCTAGGACCTCTTCCTCTTCTTTTGGTCTTTCTACTCCTCCTCTCCCCTTTCCTCCTCATATATATATATTTTTTTTTAATAGTGACAATGAGGATAACATTCAATTAGGACTTAAAATGAGAGAAAAACATCCCAATCATTTGACTTGAATTCATCCAGAGACTATTCATTTGCTCAAAAATGTTACAAGACAGAAGAGAGCCTTTAGAAGTAAATCCAGCTCTTCTGAAGGGTTTCCTCCAATACTTGGCTCTACTCACTCAGTGTTAATTTTCTGTAAGATTCATAATGTAACCTTTTGAAATGTTTAAGATAATTTCAATTTCCTAAACAAGTAATTCAAGTTATTTAAGGAATGTTAGTCAAATCCTACATCTGAAATTATCACCAGACCTTCTTGATTCAATTAAAGGACTCCTAATTCATACATAAGAGTACTTTCTTGACGTAATTTAAGAGTAATTTGTACTGTATATGCATGCTACTTTTGCAACCTATAAATTCTGGAAAAAGTAGCCAGCAACAACATTATTCTTATCAGAGAACCTTGAAATACAAATACAGAAATCTTTTCTCTCTCCTGCTTTAAGCTTTAAAGCATTCTAAGATCTGATATTGAAGCCAGCATTAACAAACAGAACATGAGCAGTTCAAATCACCCAGTGCTGCATCCAGTGTAGGTCTCTGGTTAAGACCTGGTGACACATGGAGTCAGACAGTGCTGCACAATATGCTACCTTCAACAGTTTACTACAAGCCTAACTACTTCCTCTATATCCCAACACAACTCAGAAAAGATTCCCAAAATCCTCGATAACTGACCCCTTGGAAAAGCGTGGCCCCTGTAAAAACTTTATTTCAGAGCTTTCCAACTGTTGCCTCCCAGTTTCCATTATTTCTTTGGCCTTACTGTCATCACCACTGAGAGATACAGACCTTTACAAAGTAATCCGAATGACCTCTATTCTCCAATTCCTGTTGAGAACACAATGAATTCATTTCACTTCCTAACATCTTTTCAGTTTTTAGCAAACTATTAATTTAAAATCTGTGCAGTAAATTACAAGGGTAAAATGGCATTTCAAGATGACTGAAAAAGTGCCTCTCAAGCTGTTTCTTTTTTTGATTTCCCAGCTAGTTTTGCTAAAAAAGTGGTTAGGAGATCTTATTTGAAAGGCAAACTCTTCCCCCTCCCCTGCCTCCCCCAGTTTACTTCTTTGTGTGTCCATCATGCTACAGTCAGAGATCTTGATGAAATTCAGAGCTGCACTTACAAACATGAGACCTGGCTGTGTAACAGACTGAACTGTCTATATGTCTACTTGTATTTTTACTAATTGTTTTATAAGAGATGTACATTGCACTATAGTGCACAGCTACAGTGTCTGCAACTGAAAAAGCAAGTTTCATTGTGGAGCAAAAGATCAGGCTTCCTAAGGGAGGAAGCCAAAGAAGATGTGCTCCAGCTACTGGTGGGAGTTCAGTACAAGAGACCAGGCTAGACTTCTAATAACTTGTTAGCAAGTCATGTAGAACAAGACTGATGATGAGAACTCGGCATCTGTGTAATGCACATTTCAGTGATTTTTATTCCGGAATATGTAGCCTATACGGGTGGTATCTGGAGCCTGGCATAAGGTTGGAAAGCAGGCTGAGTTTCCTAGTGGTTTCCTAAGCCTTCTCTACTATACTATTTTACTCCCTCTTGAAAACAAGTCATAATTCTGAGAGCACGTCAACATTCAGCTGCTCCCCAAGGGGCTTCACCCGGGAATCCAGCGTTACTCGAGAGTTTTACTTGCATCTTTGCACTTTTGTGGTGTTGTCAAACATAGCATTAGCATCAGGGTAGGTTAGGTGCAGAATAATGCTAGAATATTTTCAGTGTACAAAACAGGACTGAAAGGAGAGATTTCATTTGCCTATAGGTGTTGTAAAGCACTATTTCTGCCACAGTGCTGAAGCACGGTGGCTACAAAGCAATCAGTACTCCCAAGGTACCATTCCATGACACATTCAAAAAGCTTTTGCTGAAATATCCTATTCCATCAAAGCCAAAATATTTTCACTTTCATAAATCTCTTCACAAAAGGTAATATGACTAAGACTGCTTGACTTGCAGCGATCCAGGATGACACATTATGCCCTGGATCAGGCAAGAATTTCAACATCTCCCAGAGCTCAAGTCAATATCTAAGACTCCAGGTTATAATCACACACAGTTCTATTTCTCTAGAGCACTGTTCCTCACTTTGAAACATTGTCATCTTCAGCAGGCCCTGCAGATAAGTCAGTTCCATTGAGCAGGGACTGACATCTCAGGAATACCCTATTTATAACAAGGTTTTACATGTTATATTGGAGACATTTTTCTATAATTATTTACTAGTTGAGACAATAACGAATATAATTAATAGTTAAATGGCAAGATTTCTGCAATTTTAATTCCCTAACTGCTATTTTGGATTTCTAACTGAACATCAAAACTTCATAATCTAGTGTCACCAAATGCAGAACACTTATCATGTCAGTGAGCAAAGAAAACAACTTTAGAGAAAAGGGTTCAAGAAGTACAGGTCTGTGATTCAAAACATGCAATACCTGATGGTATGAACTGCATTATGCAGGAACAGCTCTTTTCACTACTCTACACTTGAAATTAGAGACTGCAAACCACCTATTTCAGAGTCACAAGTCTCCACTTCCCCTGCTGAGATGTCAGGTAGACTTGGGCTAAATTTGATGGCAAGTGTTCCGGCTCACATTCTCCCATGCTTAATGAGCAGCATACTCTTTGATGAAAATACCACGTAAGCAATGAAACAGCACAATGAAGAGGTGGAAATGCACTTGCTTCTGCAGTATTTTCAGTCAGAGCAGGGTTCAGGTCTTCTAGGCAAGCCTGCAAAACCCTGCTGTGTCCCTGGAACATAATTGGCTGCTGAGAGCAACAGCATGTATCAGGCAGAGTAAAGCAATTTAGGAAGGTCTTTCAATAAGCCTTCTATAAATGCAACTCATTCATTTTCATATGAATCCTGTGGTTCCAGTGGGTGGGCTGCAAGAAGGAGTTGCCTAAACCCTTGCTCATTTTTATTTCTTATAAGTAACACCATCTCACCGTAGGTACAGTACTCTACTTTGGACAAAAGAATACGCAAAGATCATCAAATATCCTTTTGTGCATGAATACATAGTCATCTTCTAACTCACCATTCCTAAAACTCACTACTCTGAAGGATAGCTGTAGCACAAATGTCTCCAAGCATCAAAGAAGGAAAACCTACAGCTGTTTGAAAGATTATATTTTCTAGAATGATGACAGGCTGATCAGCTAGCAGTGTGCATGGGAGCATCCCTCCTGGCTTCAGTGACTTAACGTATCTAATGAGTTATGGATTTTCAGTTATTTGAGCGTTACAATGGCTGGGATACTTACTGGCTTGCCAGCTGAGGTTACAAACAACACAGGAGAGAATAGCAATTTGTGACACAGGCAGGCAGTATTCATTCCTATTTCCCCCCCATCTTCCCAAAGCGTCCAGGCATCCCACTGTAACATCAAGCCTTCTCAAGGTGGCCCTGTTTGCATGACGTGTCCCAATTTGAGTTGTTTGCTGTGCTGAAGTAGTTTTTAATGACACTGCTATAGCACAAGTGGTTTTATTGTTACAATACCTACTTAGATTGGTCTAGGGTAGACAGCACTGAATCTACCGTATAGCATGTATAGTGTAGTACGCGATTTTAATGCTGCAGAGGCTCACCACACATCTTGGAGAATTATCCTCTAAGATTACTGAGGCACAGGTCAATAAACTGGCCAGATTAATTGTTTTAAAAGCAATATTAAAAAAGAAGCTATAGAAAAAAGCCTTTGCTTGGGGGGTGGGAGGTGGGGCGGGCAGGAAAGAAATGAAAAGAGTAAATACCACAGGTCATTTCCAGCTAAGGTCTTTTTAGAAAACCATTGACATCAGAACCATGGACAAGTGGCAAAAAGATTCCTTTCTGGAATGACAGCCTAGTCAATCAAAATTAGCTGAAAATAAACCATTTTCTTAGGAAATAAACACAACACATCATGAGAGCACATTACCACTTCAAATAATACAGATGTTTCTGGCACGGCAATGAGCACAAGAGGTTTTCTATTCAAATCACCGGCCTCATCTATGGCTATACACATTGCAAGTAGTCAGAAGGGAATCCCAGGGCATCTGCTCTGCAGCTATTTCTGCATTGTTTCAGTCTCATCCATAAGCAGGAAATTCGGTCTCATCATAGTCTTTTTCTGTTTGAAAGGATTGGCTTTCACTGTAGGGGAAAAAACTCCCTCATTGAATAAGAACATCCATCATAGTTTAAACAGAATTTCAGGAATGACAGGTACCTTATTTAGATAAGGTGACACATTACTGCTTCCTTTTTCTTCCTTTTCTTATACAGTAAGATCTTTATGGAGAGTAAATTACTCTATCACACCAAGTAAGTATCAAAGTCAAGCTCCATTTTCTGAGCTTCCTATTCCACATCCCCTTGAATTCCTCATCTAGCTGTTTGAAGGACATCTGAAGTGGATTTCTAGTTCCACTGCTCTTAGTATCAAATATTTCTGTTGGCTACGCTGAGTGATAAAGCTTACTGAAATCCTTTTTCCTAGGAGAAGGTTACTGGCAGGAACTAGATTGCCACTGAATTGCTGTTATTGCTTATTAAGAATAGGGACTTCACCAAAAAAAAAAATGAAGCAGCTATAAATATCACCGATTTAAAATACTTTTTACATGCCTTCCAGACTGTTTTAAATTGTTTTCTTTAAAAATGGAGAAGATTAATGCACCGAATAGAGATTAAGAAATTGAGATTTCTTTGAAGCTATTATTGCCGTGTCCGTGTCAGAGCGTGACAGTCCTTTTTTGAGCTCTAATCAGTGTACTGTGAAGCAAGGGGCACACGAACCTTGACCGTGGCATTTAGTCACAAAGTAGGGCAGTGCAGCATTAGCTGCAGAACCCCCTTGTTCTCAAATCTAACATGTATTTATAATATTTCTATTTTAATAGCTCTTTTGCAGATGAACTCCTAAACATGACATAGATGGACAGTGCCAGAAACCACACAATGAGATACTTTCACCGATTCCAGCAAGAAAAACTGTTAAATTGGGCCAGTTACATGGCATAGTATGGGAAAGCTGGGAATTAAATAGATTCTCATGGAAATGACTACCTTGCCTGACAGGTTTCACAGACACTGCGTTTGAGATCTTCTCTGCAACTTGACCTCTGTTTACTATAATGGGTACCAGTGTGTGAGTCAGTGTGCTTGAAAATGTAAGCACAAGAAACATCATAAACTTAGCTTTACTAGGAAAATTACTGAAAATGGACTCAGCATTATATGAATTCATAAAAAAAATACAGTTTATTCAATAAAAAAAAGTTACACTCATTTCCCCACTACCAAAAGCAAAGTTATTACTCTATGCAAAGGGTAGATTGAAACAGAAATACATCTGTTCCATAAAGCTTTGATGAAAGAATCACCCAGGGTCCTGGAAGGTAATTTATAGAAGATAGTTAGAGGTGGGGGAAGAATTGAGAATTAAATACTACCTCAAATAAAGATCTGGCTGCAGACTAAACACACCTCTGGAAGTGCCATGCCAGCTTAGAGAAGTACCACCACACTGATGTAAAGTCCCCAAGTCCCTATTAGTGGAGTCTAGAGCTCTCTCTTATCTGGTTTATCTTCAGCAAACCTATATGAAAGTCTTCAGAGCTATAAAAAATACCTCTCAGTGGTCCTCTGGTGCTTTCCACAAAAATCCTTCATACATCCCGTGGGAGCAATTCCTTTCATCTGAGTACAATTTACTCACAGGACAAAAATCAATATTTATCAATACTCTGCAAATGGGCATGCGGACTGGAAAGGAGATAATACAGATACGTGAAAGATCCAGGTAACCAGAAGCAAGAGAAATATTTAGGTGAAAAACAAAGGCAGCACAGCTCATTGACAGTGCCTGAAATAGAGAGTCAGGCAGCACAGTCACACTGAGTGCACATGCCATTATGTGTAAGGAGCAGATACCCATCACGTGCGGGGTGAAAACTATATGGAGCCAAAAAGCTGGGCTGGCTGAGCACAAGTCATCAAGTTTTGGAGAAGGAAAGATGAGGTACCCAAGTCACAAGTTCAGCTGTGGAATGAATCCTGGCTTGTAAGAATCTGATGGGCTTTGTGAGTTTGCAAGAGCGTAGGGAATGAACAGAGAGACAGGCACTGTTTTGTTAGCTTTATGGCTGCCAAAACTATTTTCTCACATGCCTGTTGTGACCATTCATCCTTCCATCCATGTAACGTGCAAGGATGAGCAATATAAGCATGAACAGCTAAGGACTAGGAATGAAGGTACATCTGAAATTATATTTAAACGGAATGAAGAGGAGGGCCACGAAAATGATCAGAGGGCTGGAGCACCTCTCCTGTGAGGATAGGAGGAAACAGTTTGTGTTGTTCAGCCTGGAGAAGAGAAGGCTCCAGGGAAACCTTATTGCAGCCTACCAGTATCTGAAGGGGGCTACAGGAAAGCTGGAGAGGGCCCGTTTCCAAGGGCACATAGTGAAAGGATGAGGGGCAGTGGTTTTAAACTAGTGAATGGGAGATTTAGATTGGATGGTAGGGACAAGTTCTTTACTCTGAGGGTGGTGGAGCACTGGAACAGGTTGCCCAGGGAGATGGCGGAGGTGCCATCCCTGGAGACATTCAAGGTCAGGCTTGATGGGGTTCTCAGCAACCTGCTCGAGTTGAGGATGTCCCTGCTCAGTGCAGCGGGGTGGGGTGAGATGATCTTTGGAGGTCCCTTCCAACCCGTGGCATTCTATGATTCTGTATCTGTTGCAAACATCTGCACACTTGTTTTCCTGCTCACATGTGCACCTTAATCTTTTCTGGAAGGAGGACTAAAAGAGCCAGCATCCCTCTTGGTCTGATTTAGTTTCTGCTTTCTGGACATACAAAATGAATAATGCATGATAGGTCAGAGGCTTGCTCAAACCTCTGACCGAAGCAGAAGGCCGGTGAAGAGGACAGTTACAGACCAAGGACAGGCCTGAGAGACACGTGATAGCCAGCAGCAGGGGGAACCAAAAGGGTTAAACTTTACAGAAAAGACGAGAAGGATATCAATGGATACAGAAGCGCAAACTTTTCTCAGGAAGCCTTTAGCACATCAGTTATAGCTGACAGTTAACACCCCTACTCAGTCAGCCAACCTACAGTAATTTCACAAGCTGCCCCCACCCATGGCAGGATAAAAGGAAGTGAGAAATAAAGGAATAGGCAGTGAATTCTTTTTGCTGTTTGCTGCTTCTGGCCTTTCCTTGCAGTTTATCATCAGTCCTAACAGAGAAGGAGAGGTTGGTAATAGAGCCCTAATTCCAGCAAATAATTTAAATTGTGAAAATAAAAATAAATTAAATTCCTGCTACCCTCCATCCTTTCTATCTGGAAAGCTTTGAGGGCTGTCTTCAGGACAACTCTAAAACATGCTCTAAGATTTTTCTGTAAATGACCTTTCTATAAATCCAACTCAAGAGCTGAGAGAGGCAATAAACAGTTAAGGAGCCTGCTTTACAGGACACCTTCTACTTTTCATTCCCTGAAAATACGCACCATTAAAATGCTTTAGCAGAGATTTTCAGAGCAGTGTGGGCAAATCCTCTGCACATCTCACATTAATTAACAGCAAGTGTGTGGGTAATTCCCCACAGTACTTTGATAATGTCAGCTTTTTTTTTTTTATAGCCATTTAGCATACTCATGTGGAATAGGCTGGGGTAAATGTGTATAGTATTCTAGACTGCACCTAAAAAAAAAATAATAAAAAACCTGCAGCTTCGTGATCTGATGAGCCTCTGATCTGTTCTGAAAAGGGATTCTTATTAGCTAGTTTGGGAAGATGCAGAAACAGAAAATAAATGCACTCCATCATCATGGAGATCCAAGCCCAGTCAGTATCTCATCTAAATAATATTTTTGTGTTTAGAGGGCTTGGGGGAAGGGTGGAGGAATAAACCTTTCTGTTTACTCTTAGCTTTGGAAAAATCCACTGGGAGGGACTGCACAATTAACATATTAATGAAGGCTGGCCTCAGATGTGATGCCTGAAAGCAATTATGGGCAAATTAAGAACATAAATGCAAGATAAAAACTCATGCCTGTTTGGGACAGGAAGAACATAAGCTGTTCAGCAATGAAACAGATTTTTTTTTGATTTTTTTTTGATTTTTTTTTCTGTGCCCTAGGGGAAGGAATCCCATCTTACTCTGCTTGGAAAAGGCAGTATTTTTAACGCTTGCCCTATCAACTGCAAAAGACCAACCATGCTGTGATCCCTGTTCTAGTTCGTACAGCCGGTCACTGAACCGGATAGTAGAGTTGAAAACCTGGAAGTGTGAAAAGCTTGAAAGTCTGTACTCAGCACAGAGGAAATGCATCATTTTCAGCACATCGATCTCTGTATATTACTATGATTGAGTTGAGTCTTCTGGTCATCATTTTTCTGTGAATTTGTTTTGGTGGATACGAGTCAGAGGCATTAGTATCTATTTTCATTAAGTCTTAAATGTATTAACAGTGATGAGACTTGATCTGGTTCTAGGAAATCACACAGGTGGTCATAAATGTCTCCAGCACAAGAGGCTCCAATTTTCCTTATTAGCATCAGGTGAAGGCTACAAAAGAGCTGGCTGGAAAGCAAAGTTTCCATTGATGGCTGATTGTGTTTTACTCTTCTAAGTTACAGTCCAAATCAGACCTAAAAGTAACATGTGCTAAATTCTCCAGACCTTGCAACCACTTAGTGATACTGATGTTCCTGTCAGATTTCATGACCAGAGCAAAGATGACAATATCACCGAGGAGCAACAGGAAACACTGGCTCTTGGGCTCCACCAGCAGAAGACTGACCCAGATCTGAAGCCCTGGCAGCTCCATACATCCATGCCCCCCTAGGACAACCTGTCAGGAATCCAGGCATTCTTTTTTTTGCCATTCACCTGGCAAAACCCTGTCTTGGCTTTGTCAAGCACTCGGACCAGGGACATTATGAATGAAACATTTGGGCCCAACAAAGTGGCATTTTTATATGAAACTTTTTTTTCTTCTTTTTCCCCCTGAAGCTATTCAGCCAGCTCTATTATCAAAAGCCTTTACAACTATAGGAAAAGTCAAATAACCAGAAAAACCTGGAGGCAGGGAAAGAACATTTTTGAATGCATAGACTTCTCTCCAGGAAATTTCAACACACATGAATGAAACCCATCAAACAATGCCACAGGAGCTACATTATTAGAAAGCAAAAGCAGTTGTAAAGTTATTTCCTCACTCCTTCCCCACTCCAGAAAACCTGAAAAGGTTAGAATGAAATTAGCTGATTTAATTATTAACCGGACCACTGATATTTCCCTGACTAAGTATGGAACACTTGTCTCTTCTTACCGGCTTCTGCTGAATATGAAAAGTAATGAGCTACAAAAATCTTCTTCCTTGATATCCTCTCTTAGAAAACTCACCTAAAAGATGAGCCTCTAGATTAATGTTTTATTTATTTATTTTAAATTCTTATAGACTAATCTACACTAAAAGCCAGGTAAATGAGGTATCTATTGTCCCTTAATCTATTTGCCAAACCTAAAGCTACAAGCCCAGAAATTTCTTTGCTGCGTTTTGATCTCTCCAGCACTATTCTGCAAATGATTCTTTGGAAAATCATCAGATGCTTGGCCAACTGTGGAACATGTTCCCAGCAGCATGCTCCCGGTAAGCCCCAAACCCGCTTGTTAATAAATGCCCCCTCGGTTCAACATCTTTGTCTGTATCTCATTACAGTTAACAAGAGACAACACTTTTCACACCCATTTTTGCCAGTGAAGGTTTAAGTTTTTCTTTGCCAGAATGTCCCTGCCTACGATTTTCCACTCAGAAGGAAAACCTTGTTTTCAAGTACACCCATTCTCGACACTAGCAAGAAAAATATATTCTTTTCTATGCAAGGTCACTGTGATATCTTATTTTTACCTTACAACATTTTTTTTTTTGCCAGTGGAGATTTCAGCATTCCTCTTCCTACAGCCTTACAGCCTGTGAATCAGAACTGCCAACAGGGTCTCTGCTCCCTACTGATTTGCTCAAAGATCTCAACAGCCATGAAAAAAACCCTGATGATGAAGTCATTTTGTATGTAACTGTAATACAACCTCCTACTGGATGGCTGCTGGGGTGCCTGGCAGCGCAACATCAAGGAGCCAGAGCGTATATCTAACTTGAAGATCTATTTACAGATAGCTCAGTCTAAAATCTTATTACCTCTGGCAGATTGCAGAACTGTTTGATTCATTTGTTCAGAGTTAATGGCAAATACTGGATGTACCAGTTTAATATAGAAAAAGGTACAGCTAGGCAGTAGAGAGCAAGGCTGCATGTGTGCTTTGAACACTGGCTCAGGGAGCAACTTCCAGAGGGAGGAGAGACTTTGTCTCTCCTGAGAGTAGCATGGGAATGCTGTGGAAAAAGCCAGGCAAGGATGAGGAGCCAGGTGACTTGCAGTGATGGTGCAGAATGGGATTGCTCTGAGGAAAGCCAGAAACATGCCACAGGAAAGAGGCTTTATTAGCATTCAGGAAGCTGTAAGCCTTCCTTGCAGGTGTGTGATACAACACAACTTGCATAATCTTGGATCAAAGTACTGAGGAACTGGCTATTAGAAAGCACATAGACAAGAGCCATGAAAGATCAGAAAGGTACAACTTCAGACAGAGATTACATTGCTGAGATGGTGGCAGATCTCAGAAAGACACTCATGTAAAGCAGAAGAAAACAGTTGAAGGATGGCAATGTATTGACAGGGAAGATCAACCCCCTGTAGGAAGCCATGGAGATTGACCATTCCTTGCATGACAACTGCATGGCAACAAAGACCCCGTGTAAAGCAGTGAGCAAATTGTTGCCACCTACTAGCTACCCACTGTGTATATTCTATGATTCTATGTAGGCCAAGAAACATTTCTATTTTTAACTATTACATTGCTTACCTTTGTTCATGGTAAAAACTGCCTGATGCTATTCAAAGCCTCAGAAGGTTGCTTGACTAGAAAACTGGTCTGGAGAAAAGTTCTGACCTGCAACTGGGAGAGGACACATTCATTTTTAAGACTTATTTCATCTCTAGAGCAAAATATCTGGATTTTCTCTTTTTAATTACCCTCTTTTAGTTACCTTGTACAGTTGTTTTTGTTTTCCTAATAAAACCTATCTGGTATCTTTTGATTTGCTCCCTTTGAGACAAGGTAGGTAGGATAATTTCACCTCAGGATTCTGACTAAAGTTTCCGTTGCATGGTCACAAACTCTTTTTTTTTTTCTTGCAGTGATTGGAGTGTAAGAACTTCATACTTCTCACAGATCTGCTGCTGATTAGTTTCATGATCACCCCACAATTCCATGCTCACTGCAAAAATTTCTTGTGATATTCTGTGCATTAGAAGTGCAGGATTAGAGCTCTAAGTTTTTCATACTGAATATGTTCCTACGTGTCAAATCACTGGAATTGTGAGAGAAAGCCAAGATAGCAATAGCAGATATAAAATATTTATATAAATTGAGCAGAAAAATGGAAATAACCTTAGCAAGCAGGAATATTCAGTGTTTGTATACAAAGCAGTGAGTGCTGAACCTTTGGAGCTGTGAAAAAAACCTGGTTTGCTCTGAATTTTTCTGTAATCCTGAATCATAATAGAGCATTATAATAAGAGTTGCTAGTATCAGACAACAAGGTTTCTCTTTTTTTTTTTTTTGACATCTGGTGGAAAGGAACAATTGCCTGATTTGCTAACAATTTAGGAACAGTAGGTAAGTAATTATGTCTCAGCAGCCCATCGGTTCTCCCTTTGGGGACATACAGAGAAGACTTTAGGCCTGGCATCCGTCAGAAAGAGCTTTCAATAGAATCAGTAGAAGGTGGTGCTTGAGCCCCTTTCTCAGAGAAACACAAGGACATGTGACAACACATTTCTCACAGCTCCTTTTCTGTCATCTCCCTTGTGTCATCAGTGTGTTCACACAGCAACACGGCCAGCCCAGGGAAAATGAACCATACAACTGAACAGCCACTGAGGAACTAACTGCCCCTTGAGCTCTGTGTGTGTCTTTCTGTGGACAGTACATGAACCTTGGTATTAGGTTCATCTACCTTAGGCACCTTGGCTTTCTATATAAAACTGATTTTTTAAAGCTACTTGCTCAACTCCATCTCATCCCTTCTGTTTCTTCTGCTACAGCACAAACCCACAGGGAGAACATCCTCACAATGAGACTTTGTACAGGGCTGCATGCCTCAGACAAAACTTATTTACCAAAACAGAAGATAAATTGGAAGGTCAGTTATGGAAAAAAATAAAAACAAAACCAAAATAGTTTGCAAAAGGCCCCAATTTTTCCTGACAGACACCTATAGGATGTAGAAGTGCATTGCCATTGATGTGTTATTGATGTAATTCCTGGAGCAGTAACTTTAGAGTAGGACATTAGGGCTTAGAAAGAGACTATTTGCCTGTTTTAAGAGATATATCTATTAATCAAAAAAATGGGATATACTGTAAATATCTCCTATAAAATTAGTTACAAAGAATTTAAAATGCTACCATTCAGAAATCCTGGATGGTAAAAGACAGTGCTCTGGGTAGTCCTGCTCCTATCAAGTCTCAAACAAATATTGTGTTTGGGAAATCATGTATTGATCTGAAGCACTGCCAGTCATAAGAGTTATCATAACACATGCGACATCCAAGGGATGGTCCCAAGAAGAGCTCGGGGGCCATCAGATAGAGAATCTTTACACTCCAGAGCACCCTGTCGTTCCCAGTGCCTGAAGGTACCCCTGTTTCCCAATGAAATCCATTCCCTGCACTGCGTAGAGAAATTATTTTAATGACATAATCTATCTCTAGATATCATCTTCCATTTGAAGTGGCAAATTGCCACAGCAGACAAATGCAAACAGGTAATTTTTTGTAGCATTGAAGATAACTGTTCTAAAGAATTGCCTCACTGATGGTGTCATTTTGTTTACCCTGCACATTTTTCCCCCAGCACAGATCTTTGAGAGTGCAAATGACGTCAGAGGTGTTTGCAGTAAAATTAAAAAATAATAATAAATAAGAGTGATACAGATACTACAGTCCTGGATCAAGTAAAAACTCAACTGATTTTAATGGGATTTGCATCCAAAATTGATTCTAAGCTCAAAGTTATTGCTTATTATTTTAAACCTGTATTTCAGAAGTCACAGAACGTGAGAAATATTGCAGTGAACTTGAGCATTCTGTGTCTTCTCTATGGCAGTTACTTATTGACATGTTGATCATTTAAAGAAAAGGTAAAAGAAGGATTCAGCTCTTTAGGGTTGCTTCTCTATTCATTCTGAAGTCTCAGCTCAAGGTAGTGAATTAACATAATTTAAGTGTCTTTTTCATCTTCGAGTCCTGTGTTCAAATGACTGCATTGATTTGTATACAGTCTGGATGAAAGTTTTCACATTTGTAGATGTAATTTTATTTTTTAGCAATGCCTTCAACAGAAAAATAGAAAAAACCCACAAAGGGTTGTTGATAAAAACGGTGCTTGTATGAATCCCAGCCTTCATGAGAAGGCTAAAGACATCTGGCATTGTCTGTAGCTTCTTACTACAAATAAGAGACAGCAGAAGATGCTAAGAATGTTCCCAACTGTCTATCATCCGGACTTAGCGGCTGTGGTGAAGAAAGCAAATCAGTGCCTTGGTGCATAATTTGTCATGAACTGTTACCTAAAGAAGTATTTCCTTCTTCCCTTCTTTTATTTTTTTCCCCCCCTTTTTTTTTTTTTCCCTTCATGAGCATCTTAATACATAGTAAAAGTCTTTAGAAAAATAAACAGAAAACAAGTAGAGAGGAATGCCTTTGAGAAGCAAATTGAAAAAAAAAGGCAAAAAGCAGCTTCTGCTCACATTATGTAAAAGCTCTTTGAAGCAACCTGTAACACGAGCTTGATATTGTTGAAATTGCCAAAACTCACAAATCTGAAGTCAGCTCCTGAGGCACGCTTGCTATTTCTTAAATTATTTGTTACATTATTCCTTAAACTATTCAGGAGATATAAAAATGTACCGTCTCAAATGAAGCCACATGGGATGTATGAAACAGAGTAACTGTTCATAATGATGTACAAATAGTGATACCACTAATTTCCTCCCTCTTGCCTATGTAGCATTTCAACTGGACACTTTTTGAAGGCATATCAAGACATGCAATGGGGGAGAACCAACATTAATTACTTTACTGGAGTAGATGATGAATGGCATGGCTGGGTAGGTGCCTCCTGTGATGGGGAATGAAGAATGCTTGGGAAATACAGTGAATTTCTGACAAAAACTCAAATGGTGGTGCCAGTGCTAAGCTCACTCCTTCCCTATAGCATCCTTTGGAAACTGCAGGTTGCCCCAGATTGCCCATCAATCTGAAAGTCATTATAGATCACAGTGAAAATGTGGAAGATGTAATTAAACCACAAGTGACATGCTCACTTTTGTTTTCAGTTTTGTACAGCGAAAGAGGAAGGGATTACAGTCTTCTCCAAGCATGAGTAAAATCCCTCTCATGTGGAAAGATGTTGACTTATCTCTGACACGTCTACTTTATCTTTCTCCAGGATAAAGCACTTTGTGGTGATTTCAGTTCTGAATGTGCAGATGGCTTTGAGAATGACTTGTGGCTGTGAAAAATAACCTATTAACTTGCTTATACATGTCAATGAGCTGGCCATGCAAGGAAAGTGAACTGAAACCTACACCTTTTAATATTTCTGACAAAACAAGGACAGCATTAAAGACACTGTAATTTATAAAGCACATAAAGAAACAGGGAAAATATGCCAAATACTAAATCCCTCTCTAAAATTAAACTGAAAGTCCATCCCAACATAACTGTTGATATTGATGTATCGGACATAAGCATGTGTATACAAACAAAGAGAAACACTGCCTGAATTTGGGCAGAGAATTTAATTAATACTCCACTGACAGTGGAAAATCAGAGTTGCATCAGAGGTCCAATTTTCACAGAAGACATTTTGCCACCTGGCTTCCCAACAAAGGGGGAAAAAAAAAAGGTTTTGATTGAACTGTCAGGCAATGATGAACTCAAGTTCAAATCCAACAAAGCGTAGCTTAGCAACTTTTTATGGTGAAGGAATGAGTTTAGCCTGGTGTTTGACTAAACCTTTAAACTCTGCATTTCTCTTCAGCACTGGCTTTCTCTGCCCTATTCACTACTGAAAATAAGTAAACCAGACTTTTAACTGAAGCTTACCAATATCTCATCTGACAAAAAGCAACTGTGGAGCAAGCGCACGTTTCCTGCTAGCACCAGGCTTTGATTTCCCCAGGTGCTGCTTTAAATCATTGTTTTCCTCTTCATTTGAATTTAGTCAAGAGTAAGCAAGGTGAACTTTGATGTCTGCTCACTAATATTTTACTGAAGAATCATCAGGAAGCTCAAATTAAATAGCTTAAAAAGGCAAAGCAATGTTGTAGTTCAGCAGCATAATGCAAAAGAGCAAGTCATTTAAAGCTTTTTGGTTGTTTCTTATAATTTAAGCAACGTGGAAAACATTAATAACAATGCTGGCTTCATTGTGTTTCCCTTTGATATATTGTCTTTGTACTGGCAATGTTTAAAAAGGGTGCTCTAAATTGAACAGTTTAGGCTTTGCCTGGCATTCATTTTAGTGCAGAGAATGGAAACACAAGCCTGCTAAAGACAAACGTGGAAGGAAAGGAAAGGAAAGACTGGTTTTAAGAATACAGAACAAAGCAAGAAAGTTTGGGAACGGCTCCTTTAGAACATACTCCTTATCATTTGTGACTCACTGAGATCTTTCCTCGCACATTTAATGCTAGAATGGAAAAAGGCAGACTACCTAATTTTATCTTGCATTTCCAACTGTGTCTAGCTAAAAGTGCTGGATTGTAATATTGCACAAACACAAAGGGTGTCAAATAGCAGGATGTTTATGTAATCAGGAACATGCAATTATAGCTGCAAAGAGGCAACTGCAGGCCAAATTTCTGTGCACAATTGCCTTAGTGAAGAACACAAAGGAGGTATTTATGCTAAAACCAGGCAGGTAGCTGTATAACTGGCCATTTGCAAGTGCAGTTCCCAACCCTGCATGTCATCCAAGAAGCACCTGCCCAGCCTGAGAGCAAAGAACTGCCAGCGCAAGACACAGAACTCAATTCAGAAGGTGATGCTTCTTCAGAAGGACGATTGGCGTATACGTTAAGGTATCTTCCCGAGGAAGTGTTTTAAAATATCATGAAATAACCCTGTATACAGTTACTACCTGCAGACAGCTGCAGCAAAGGATGCTTCAGACAGAAGTAAAATGATCCCTTCTTACCACTTTTGCTGTGCAGAGCTGTGAGAAGTCTTCTTCCTCAGGCTTTTAAAACAATTTCAGATCTGAAGACAGACACTGTGGATTAACAAATTGGAACATGGATTTTCCTTTATGTTTGTTGTCCATTTGTGGCCAGACACTGTTTTAGAACTGGAAAACAGTGAAGGGGAAAAAACGGGACAAAGAAAAATACTAATTGTTCATACTGGAAAAATATCTGTCAGCTGTTGAAGAGGTAAGAAAGCCCTTTAAAAGTAGGTCTGCCAAAACAGAAGTAGAGTTCAGCACAGAACAGTGTAAAGAAAATTTCTCCTGGGGAAAAAAAAGGGAAAGAAAGACAGGAAAGGCCTAATTAAATGTGAAGGTCTTGCAGTAAATAAATGAGTAAACTTCCTTCAGAACTGTGTAGAAACATTATTCCCTGAGAAGAATATTGCTACAGTACAGGAAAAATCCCTGGTAAGATTGCTGGGAGATTTCATTTTTTAATAGAGAGTAGCACTGAGTTCCTACTGTTTCATAAACAGAACATCAAAGCACAGATATGCCTGCCTAATCAGTTACATTAGGATCCCCATGGCTTTTGGGCGACACATTTATTAGTTTGGATACAAAAAAATCCAATAAAAGAAAGTTTATTATTTCCATTTTGGGGAGCTCTTCTCTCTCTCTAGTAAAAAAACTCCATCTTTTTCACTTCAGAAGTAATTTTACATACAAACTGCAGGCTTGAATCACTATCATATTAAAGCACGTGAATAAACATACCACTGGGAAACAAAATCAAGCCAGCACTTAAATGTTTTCTTGAGTTATAGTTCCTATTGCAATTTCCCCAGTCCACCAAGTTGGCTTAAAAGCTCTGGATAAGGATGCATTCTGTAGGGTGCCCAACTCGACAGAATAGAAACCCTGAGTATTTTGATGTTTCCTCTCAAGAAAAGTTAAGAGTGGCAGGAGTGGGAAGCTACAAAAACACAAATGCAAGAACACAGCGGAGGAAAAAAGCCACAGGTGAAAAGGCAAGTTAACATGTAGGCATCTTAGGAAAACACAATTAGATAAGGAAGGAAGAACAAGTTTCTGGTTTATTTTGTGGTTTGTTGGGGTTTTTTTGTTTGTTTGGTTGGATTTTTTTAAGGTTTATAATTCTATGAAAAGTGTAGTTGGTATTTAATGAGTTGCAACCAGTTGCATTATTCTAATTAGTTTATGGTGATAAGGATGAATCCAAAGAAGACAGCTGTGAAGATTTGTTATTTTAATTAGTCAAGTAAGCAGACAGGAAAATCAAGAACAGTCCTGATCCACCACAGCAGACTCTGTTCAGCAGGGCCATGAGGGAAAATAAACTCAACATCAACACATCAGGACTTCTGTACTGAAAAAAAAAGGGTTTGCTGGCTGCTTTAGGCAGGTAAAACACTCCAAATAAATAGCATCCACTTCATGAGAGCAAAACGTTTTTGAGAGACCAAAACAATGCACATGACAAAGAACTGCAAAGAGCAGAGCTATCAAGCTTATTACAGCAGAGTATCTACTTGAACATGCTTGCAATGTGCATTATGTCCAGATTTATAACCTTAAAGATAGAGTATAGTTATTGGTTACAGCTTTCACTGATTTGTTTTGGGGCTTAGGGATAAAATAGGCATTCTTCAGTCAAAAAAGTTTAGAGTTTCTGAGAAGTAAATTGAATTAAAGGCAAAAATAACTGGCTCCTACTTAAAAGCAGCTGAGTATTTCCACACCAGACGTATGGACAGACCAACTAACAAAACAGCTCTGTGTCAGAATGTATAGTTTTGTGAAGCAAGAATGCTGGTATCACTGGAAAATCAATTAAACAGAATAAATATGTCCTTTACAAAGTCTACCACCTTGTCTCTATTTCTGACTACGTCTGCTGGAAGAAACACATCTGGACATCCTAAGTAGCCAGTAGTAAAAGCCTTGATTCGCCCATGACCGTCAGGATGCCCTTCAGGCAGGTAAAACTCTAGCCTCTCTCACTAAGCCCAGCGTCACAATTTGTCCCTGTGTTTGAAAATAACCAATTATTTCTGACTCACTTCATGCTCTCCATACACAGTTGCACTCCTACTTAAAGATAAGTTATTACTATAGACAAACTACAACACAGACCTATGAGTTAATAATTTACTTGTCTAGCTGGGGAATTTTCCTTTTGGTGCATTATAGATGAACCACAGATAAATTCAGTACTTTCTTGAATTAAGATCATCTAGCCAATCTAATTCTGACTACATAAAGCAGAACTCTTCTCTGTGGGGACAATTTAGAATAAAGTGTGCTGCAGTATAAGGAAGAATGTCAAGTATTAGCTGAGATTGAAGGGAAATCTATAAAAGATGTCAACACCATTAGTAGCACAGTTTGGGTTACTAATCTCTGCTCTTCCACAGTAAACTTTTTCTTTTTTTGTTGTTGTTTCTACCAAAAAGTGTTTGCAATGCATAATTTTAGGTGCACAGCTGCCTTGTTATGATGTCATGTGTATTGTACGTTCTCCATCTGCAGAAGTGACTTCCAGTGTGTACATCTAGTCTGAAATAGTTTAAATACAGCTGCTACAGAGGTTAAGGATATAACTAACACCCACAGATGTCAACAGGGCAAACTGAGTGGGTTTTTAATCAGCCATCAGATTGGTAATGGACAAATGGAATGGGGCTTTAGATTCACTACTACATTAATACTAAATATCAGTAGAAAAATAAAAGCTTACGAGTAATTTTCCCCTCATTCTGGTACATCCTGAAGTTGGCTGTTAACTGAATCCAAAGAGTTCAGGCCCACAGTGTATTTTTCCTCTGAATAAAGCACCTTCTGTAGCCTCTGAAGCTTGATGTCACTTCTGGGCCTTCCTTTCATTTTTGAACCTAAGCAGCACTGGATTCACTTATTGTTGTTAATTGTCCTTCATTAGTTACCTTGCAGTTTTGATTGGTTTGACTCTTTACCCTAATTGATTTGCTACTGTAATTGACTTTCTCCTCCACTGATTTGCCTTGTGTGTTTTATCATTTTAAAGTGTAGAAGAAACACAGAGTGGAATTAAATTCCCAGTAATTGCTTATTACCATCTTGTGGTGCTTTCATTTCCCTCCCCTAAAACAACTACACATAACCCTTTGCTTCACATCTCTTTTCATTCCTCAGTATGGAAGCAATGAAGTTTTCAGGATGTATAAAACAGTCTCTTGTGTGTCCATTAAATTCCTTTTTGTCTGATGATATATTTTGCAATATATCATTGTCTCTCGAATTCCTTTGCACAACTGCTTTTCATCCTTGTTCACAGTTTTCTTGCTGTCTGTAACTGCAGCTTTAACCCTTTCACTTCAGTTTGTTGCCTTCTCTGCTTCCACTTCAAATGCGTCTCATTTTCCTGCCTGATGACTCCTTAATCTGCTTCTTTCTTCCCAGCTCGGTCTCTCACCAACCACTCTCCCCTCTGCACCCTTAGCTGACCTGGGTTTTTTATCTATCCTTACAAAACAATGACATTCTCTTGACCTTTATTTATTTATTTATTTTAAAATCCAGATAACCTCGCTGCATCCCTCTCCTTTAATTTCCTCCTCCTCCTTCTTCTTGCCGCCTTCTTCTGTGACTACAGAATTTTCACGGAGATGTGGACTTGAAAATGTATATATAAAAATAAAAGACTTAAAATCAAGCTAGGGACAGACACAGACATAGGTATCAATGAACTGAAAAAAAAAAAAGCATGTTACTAATCATGTAGGGAGAGACTGATGGAGCTGAATACAAGTTAAATTGCGCATGAAGAGAATGGAGCATAGCAAGTGAATAGCTAGAGAAAATACTGATTCAGACTGGACCTGGTCAGAAGCAGCTCTCTTGAGTGATAAAAATTTCGGTCTATAAAGGAAAGAATCTATTCTGATGTGCACTGGAACACCCCCAAACTTTTTCAAAGGCTTTTTTCCTTGCCATTGAAGAGTTAGGTTTACTCTTTAATGAAGAGAGTGAGTTAGAAAGCTCTTCACCAGTGTAACTGCTCATTTTACATGCTCTGGGGAAATCACCCCTTTGCAGTAGAACTTAATTTTTGCTGTCCTGTTAATACCTGAATGACAATAAGCCTCAGTTACAGTTGTTAGGTAGGGCACCTTATTAACTGACAAGATCAACCCATAATGCTGTTTTATTGAAAATGGGGCATCTACAAGGAAAGGTCCTGAGGGAGATGTATCCTAAAGTAAACAAGTGATGATTAACACGTTAAGGAGGTGCACTATCCAAGTTCCAGGCTTCTTACCTAATTCAGAACGTATAAAAACTGAGCATCCCATTGTGGAGATGGCCTCCTTCAAGTCTGTCTCTTACTAGAGATCTTGGGATTGCTGAAGAACTGGTAGGACCATTTTTGGTCTTCTGTACCTTCAAATTAAAATAAATAATAAAAAATGGGGAATACTTCCATCCCATTCTCAACTGCCAATATCCCAGTATCACTAATTTGATCTAGGTCAGTTTGTACTTCTCAAAGATCCCATAAAAGTTTTAAAATATTCTCTGTCAAAAAGTGTTCTTTCTCACTAAATATATCAAATTTTTCTCTTGGTTTGGCCAAGCTATACCCCGTCTCTCTGTGAGATTTGATACCAGGTTATAGTGGACATCAGTAAGCTTGGTCAGCTAACTGAATTAGTAAAACTAAAATTCCATAAACCAGGAAGAATATCATAGATTTTTGTTTAAACTCTGTATAGCTGTTTTATAACTAAGTTCACTAATAAGTCTTTTCTTGGTTTGTTATTTTAATCGCATGTTTATAATTTCCTAGATAGCTTTTAGAATCTGTTTCTGGTATCCTGTATTTTCAGAGCTTCATTTACATTGTTCTGCTATACTACACAACACGATATATTATTTGAAAAACAAAAAAAAGAATTTATGGAGAGCCTCGATTTTAATTGCTTTTTTCTTTTCCCCTTTTCTTAATTAGAATGCTTGTTAATTAGCAGTTTTCAAAAGCAGAACCAAGATATTCTTATAGTATTCAATATCTCCTTACAAGCATTTCACTGTATTTACATTCTGGAGTTATGAAACCAGCAAAATAATAAATATACTTCAGTTTATAGTGAATTGACATTTTTTGTAAGACATAATTAAAATTACTATGCAATATGTGATAAATAAAAAATTACTCTGAAGCTTTTGTTTCATTCGTTTCACCGTCATCATGGAATTAGTTAACAGTAGTGGGTAACTTACTGGTTTTTAATTCTGAAACTAATTTTCATGGCCCATCAAAATTTTGACCTGACCTTGAGCATAAAGAATATAGCTTAAAGTTTAAGTCAAAGCTGGAAATGTATAGATAAGTAAGTTTGTTACCTAAAAGCAAATATGTGCTTCAAAACACTTGACTAAATCTGGTAATATTCACACTAAGGTATCAAAGTCATCCTAAGGCTGGAGGTCCTGAGTCTTCCTCCCCATCATTATAACATAATGATCATTACTGGCTTGACCTGCAGCCTGGCTCAAACAACAGATGTCATCCAAACTGCTAGATATCATGGGGAAAGCCTGCTCCCGAGGGAAGCTCTGCTTCATAGCAGCATAAAGCACTAATGTATTGCATTGCTTTGACCCCGATGGGATTGCTTACGAGCAAATAGCAAATCCTTGACTTCGATTTGTTTTTCAGTCTCATTAAGGAATTCTTCCGTCCCTTACCCTACTGCACTTCATATGGGAAGTTTCACATTTTCAAACATTTCGGTTCTTTACTTTTTAGCATTACTACTGCAGTATTACATGACTGTTGAAAAGTGAAAGCTGAATATCTCCTATGCATATTTTTTTTCTACCTGAAGTTAATGGTACCAGGCCTGCAGAGATAGCAACCAAACATATCAGGCACGCGATCAAGGCCACTTTACAACACTCATCCTCTCTCACAAATTTCATATTTCCACTCACCCTCTCAATCAATCTGTTGTTATTCTATTTGCCTTATGTTCTAACTCAACATGTCATCACTGTTCAAAATACTTCACGTCTACCCTGGCACGCTGCTTTTGCCTGTCAGCTGTCAGAGAACTTGTGACCAATCGCTATTTTGCTTTTTCTGCTAGGGACCATTTAAAACATCCTTCAATCGCTTCCCGGGAGAGAAACTTTGTTTCTTGCCAGATTAAGTCACCACATTAGTTACCTGGGTTTTCACATGCCATCTATGAGTCTGAATCAGACTTACAGAATGTGGTTTGCCAATGGTGAAAATCAGAAGCTGATTTATGTAAGCTCACAACATAAATTTCATGTGAACTAAATACCAATGATACTGATGCACCTGAGTAAAACACAGAATATGGAAACACCAGTGCTGGTTAACGTGCACTGCACCATTTGGAAACACAAGAACAACAGTTGATGCGAGTCCCCAGTAGATTATGGTGGATATGGAAGGCGTAGAATGCATGTCCTATGTGAACAGAGGCGTTGCTAACAGTCTTTGTGTTTTGGCTATAAAATCACCTAGGATTAAGGGACCCTCAAGAAGCCATCTAGTTTATCCTCTTGGTCAAAGCATGTCCAGTTAGAGGAGATAGCTCAGAGCCTTGTTTATAATGCTATTAGCAACCAGCAGTTTTCCAGTAGTGCCTAAGCATTTATTGTCTTCTGCCTCAAGAAATTAAAACTAATGATTCTGTTGTAACCTAGAGACCTCTTAGGAAGGCTTCCAAGCACACATAGATGATGCCCTGCAAAGCTCCACTATCATCACCAACGCCCTTGATGCTAGGAATTTTTAGCACTGTGTCCCTTATACCTGGAATTATCTCTTGCATATTATTAACATTTCATATCCTTCCAGGATTGCCAGTATTACTGTCCTGTAGCTCTTCTCTTTACTTGAAAGTATAGTCAGCTGTATTATCCAAGGGAATAAGGGACTGGGACATTCAGTAATGGCAGGTAATTAATGTACTACCAGGTTGGTCTTCAGCCAACTCAGAAGCCTCTACCCTGTGCTCTCTGCTCCAGGAGGGCTTATTTGCAGATGCAGGAAAGCATGACTTGGTGCACATCCAGGAAGGCTGTCCCTGAATTGAGGCCAATGAGCCCTGTTGAACCTGGGTAAGCTCTGTGGAGAGGCTGACTCTGTCTCCCCACCGTGCTCCCCTCACTCCTGGTTCTGGGAACATAGCCCAGACCCACCTGAGCCGGCTCTGCACAATGCCATGCTTGGTTGGGAAAACACACAGCCTGCTTCTGGGCCTCAGTTGGATCTGAAAACCACTTAACCATATTTGTATCACATTGCACCTGCCAGACCCAGACTGACTAGTGAGCGAATGCAAAAATAATCTGGCTGGCTCTGTCCATGGCATTGCTCACACAGGAGGGATCATGAGCCTATGGAAACCAGCACGCCATCTATAATGGTTTGCTATACAGCATGTTTATCCTGAAAGCAATACTGAGTTTGCAGAGCTAAAAGAAACCAATCTACACATTCTTACATTACCCGATTACAAACATAGCAGTGAGCTTTATTCATCCTGTGAAGTGGGGGTGCCCCAGACTATAATGTTGCTCTTTTCTAGTTTTATTAATATATGTCAAAAGCACAGAAAGGTGCCTTGATCTGTCCAGCTTAAAATTAACATTGTTTCCCCTTCTGCTTTGATCAAGCCCTTCTAAATGATGGCTAATAGCTGACCAACAAAAGGTAATTGATTTTTCTGACATTTATTTGCCTACATGTAATAACCTCGTTCCTTGAAATCAGTTCATCAGTATGCTGAAAAACAAGCTCTGACTTCGGGTAGCTGAAAGCTTGAATGGCTGCTGCTTAATCTTATAAAGTTGGAAAAAAGATAGATGGTTAAGTATTCTGCATGAAGGAGAAAGAGATAGGAATGCCTGTCCAAGCACAGAAGCACAGACACAGAGAATTCCATTACAACATTATCATCAATGGCTACAGGAAAATGTCTTTTACTGCACAGTGCAACTGTTGTACAGTGGCGATGCCCCGTGACACTTGACTATCACTTCTTGGATAGTCTGCATTCATCTACCACATACTATGCCTATATTCTAGCAGAGTTATTGAACAACTCCGTTCACTCTCCAGAAATGTCTTCTTTAGGGCATTCAAGTGTATCCAAAATAGAAATGATCTCAGATGATTTAAACAGTTAAAATAACGGCAAACAGACTGGCTTTGCCAGGGAGATACACAAAGCATCAGGAAACCACAGCATTGAAACCTTTTCACGTTATTGGCTCTTTCTTGTCTAACTTCCAAGTGTTGTAAAAATGCCTGCCAGGTATCCCAAGAGCAAATTTTTGTTTTATGCAGAAAATTAAGCTAAGAGCACTGAAAGCCATGGACCAAACTCACCTTCAAAAACTTGCTCAAAATGACAGGTAGCAGTACAGGCAGCGCTCATTTGTTAGAAGGTCCAACTTGAGAGCTTCTCCTTGGCTCCAGTGTAACAGGAATTTACGCACAATTCAGATACCAAATTCAAGTGCCACTTAGCTGTTTTTTTTTGCATGCTGTTTGGTTTCACATACATCATTCTTTGGACACGGCCATAAGCCACATTATTTACGACACAAACCAGAGCAGCCTCAAAGCTCAGTTTTCCAAGGGTGTTATTTCCATGTTTCCCACTGATTTCTAGTGAAAATCTGTTTGCATTTACACAGACTATGTGAACTTCCCTCTCTTCAATACACATAGGCTTTTCAGATATTTTTCACTGATGAATTACAAGGTTTTTTTCTACTTAGCAAGAAGCTAAGGTGTCTTCACCCATTAATCAAACAATATGGAACTAGTTTGCTATTGACAATTATGGATTTGGGGGGATCCTCTTGCAGTAGGCTGGGAACTTAGTATGATGCAGGTACAAGAGTTATTTCTTCATGCATTTTTGTTATAGGCTTTTTTCTACATAATTTTAGATTCCAGAAAGCAACTTGTTAACTAACAAGCTATAAGGGTGTAGTATTCTAATTTGGAAGTGTTGATTACAAGCTTGTAGTTTAAGGAAATACTGGATAACACTCAGCAACTTACTCAGTATTTAGTCTAAGGAACTTCATACCCAGGAATAACTCCACTGAAACTGTGCATGCCCTTACAAACAGGAATGCTCTGAGTAACAGAGCTGCAGCTGCAGTTGTTACTACATAGGCTCCAAAAAGTTAAATTATCCAGGATTTGAGGAGAAACCTTTAGAAATAAAGCACATTCTTGATTTTGTGTCAGAGGAGGATGAGAATGGTCAGTAATTTGTAGGGTCATCCTCCTCTTGCTCCATTTGTTTGGGTTTTTTGTTTGTTTAGATAAATTGGAAGCCTAAGAATGACAATTACATAGCACAGGTGGAATAAAAGTACATGAGAATCTACAGAGTTGCAAGAGGTTTGTTACTCTCCAATGAAACCTTTGAATCAACAGTTCTAAACATACTAGCATTTGCAAAGTTGTAGAGATTAATTTACATGGCTGAATTGATTTATAACTTACTGATTTGGCTATATTGATTACTCTGATGCCCTCCTGACTGGCTAAACTTTGGATGTCATTTTTAGGTTATGTGCTTACCATCCTCTTCTCGCCTGATTAAATTACAGCTATGAATCAATTTGCTCTGCTATGCAACTGAATTTTCAGATAGGGTTTCACTTAACTTTATACGAGGTTATTTAGCATTTCCCCTGCAGACTGTTTCAGAGAATGCCTGTATTCATTCTACAGGGTTGTGAATAGAAAATGTATTTTAATTTCACTAATTTTAATAATGGGGTTCATGGGTAAATCTCACTCAGCATGATGGACGGGATCCATTTGGTAACTCACGCTATCTTTCCCATTTAGGCAAGATTCTAGGCTTCTTTTTGGAATGAAATCCCTGCAAATTGAGTCGAGTTTCTCAAGGAAAATTACAAAATTACAAATCTCCTTCCTCCAGCAGTAGAGGACAAAAGGCCTTACCTGCCACAGGTCTGCCTGCCAAGCCAGCTACCCGGCCCACACGGCTGCGCTGGGGCAAGAAGGGTCTGCCAAGGAAGCTTTGCTAGGCTGGGAGGGGGTGTCAGTCACTAGGAAAAGTATGGATCAACTGATGGCAGTTTCCTCTCTTCATGCCCACTACCCTAACAGCAAGTGTGCTCTGTTACAGGTTAATCACACAAGTGAAATCATTAATGTCAGCACGAGCCATCTTTTCATGAGCGCTGGCAGATGTAGAGGATGCTAATGAAGGGTCTAGAGATGAATCACAGAATTTCTGAGGCTGGAATAGACCTCCAAGATCAAGTCCAGCCTGTGACCCAACACCACGACATCAGCTAGACCATGTCCCCAAGTGCCACATCCACTCTTTCCTTAAACACCTCCAGGGATGGCAATTCCACCACCTCCTTGGGCAGTCCATTCCAGTGTCTAAATCATGAGTGTCCATAGCACCCAGTCTCCTGCAGGGCCCTTTTGCAGGCAAGGCATTGTTACAACAGGAACACTTCTCTAGCAGACGGTTCACCGTGCAAGTGAAATTCTACAAGATTCTGTTTACTCAAAGAAATATACGGGCAATCTTGCTATCGGTGACTTTTGTAAACTCATAGATACGTGACTAGGCATGAATGGAAGAAAAATGTGACAGCATCTGGTTATGTTCATATTTACCCTCAACTCTTCCTTTCCTATTCTACCTTTTTCTGTTTCACATCCCACGGGAAGAAGAGGAAACGTACTTTTATAAGTGAATAATTAAAGAAAAATAATATTTTTTCATCAGAGAAGAACAGCCTTTGTAAAACAGTTCCAAGATTGTTTTTACAACAAAGTCCACATTTTCAGCAGAGGGTATAAGCTGTCATGAACAGGCACACTCAGACCACAAAGAGCGAGACAGTGGCTTTCACAGAGGAGTGAATTTTCACAGGGGCAGGACTAGGACTACATCCCTAGTCCTGCTGGCCACACTACTCCTGCTATTCCTGATCCAGGCCAAGATGATGTTGGCCTTCCATGCCACCTGGGCACACTGCTGGCTCCTGTTCAGCTGACTGTCCACCAGCACTCCCAGTCCCTCTCTCCAGCCACTCATCCCCCAGTTACATCCAGGGGGTTACTGTGGCCAAAGTGTAGGACCCTGCACTTGGCCTTGTTAAACCTCATAGTATTGGTCTCAGCCTGTCCAGGTCCCTCTGCAGCATCTCCTGACCCTCCAGCAGATCGACACTCGCCCCCAACTTGGTGTCATCTGCAAATTTACTAAGGGCAGACTCGATCCCCTCATCCAGGTCATCAATAAAGATGTTGAAAAGAACTGGGCCCAGCACTGATCCCTGGGGGACACCACTGGTCACCGGACACCAACTGGACATGGCAACATTCACAACCACTCTCTGTGCCTGGTTGTCCAGACGGTTTTTAACCCAGCAAAGGGTGAACCTGTCCCAGCCATGGGCTGTCAGCTTTGCCAGGAGGATGCTGTGGGAGACTGTGTCAGAGGCTTTGCTGAAGTCCATGCTGAAGTCACATCCACAGCCTTCCCCTCATCTACCAGATGGGTCACCCAGTCATAGAAGCAAATAAGATTGGTCAGGCAGGACCTTCCTTTCCTAAACCCATGCTGGCTGGGCCTGAGCCCCTGGTTGTCTTGTACATGCCACCTGATGGCAATCAGGATGATGTGAGTATACTGTAAGCTGCAGATTCAGATTTATTCAGGGTAAACATAAGTCTTTAGAAGCTCTAAATGTCTTAAAGACCGTGTCTCCCTTTTCCAAAGTCCCAAACACAGGTTTTAAACATTTATTTTATAACATATTTGAAATGTAAAACTTTTCTGTAAAACACTTTTTTAGACATTCAGTAAAGATGATGAAGGCTTTGCAAAGAAGTGCAGCATAGAGTGCTTTCATATCATGTGCAAATTCCTTCAAGAGGAAACACTCATGCCTAAGTGATTAGTTTAGATAAGAGATCCTTTTCCTTTACTTGAGACAGAGAAATTAAAAGAGAAACTAAAGGTTAGAAGTTATGCACCTGCATATATTGCTTGTTCTTGACTGTAATTCAATGAGTTGTTCTCATTATTCACTACATTCTTCATTTCTAGAGCTTCTTTGAGGGAAGACACTTCCACTGACTATCTCAACATAATCCCAAAGTTATGAGCATTTTTTTTATGATGCTCAATAGATAACACTGATCCTGTACAATTAAGCTCTATATTTGTCTCAAAGAAGCTTTGAAACTTTACAGAAGAGAAAACAGAACAGAGTCCATCTTCTATTAATCAAGTCTCCTATTTTTCTTCTTTTTTATAATGTAATTCTTTCTACATTACTGTACCTCTAGCATTTTATATAGTTCCCCGCATAATCATTATGGAAATAAGTGCTTTACCATTTGTTTTAAGAGAAGTAGAGTACAAAAGCAGTTAGAGGAAGGTAGAGATCTATTACAAGATTTCTTACCTAGCACGATACCATGTAGTGTTTAAAAATCATGAGCTTTAACATCTTTACCCAACTTCATAAAACCCGTTAACTTTGGTTGTAGTGATGCCAGATTTTATCTCCTTCCCCAAAATTGTCACTTGCAGCTTTTGTCCTTAGAAACTTGTCTGTGCTGACAGCCTTTGTACTGATCTAGGCTGGACAGACAGCACTAGAAGGTGTGCATACGTTGATAGAGAGGCCCGAGTGTGTGTAGCTTCTAAACCTTCACATCAGCAAAATTACATCAAATGAATTCACAGCCATCTTAAGACAGAATTACTACATATCATGGCATAATTTAATTGGGGTTCCTTTATAGGTACACGGTGCTATATTATTCTGATCAATGAACTGAAATATTTCAACAAACTTGCAATGCCTCCCTTTTTATTGCTATCATTAAATCTAATTTACTATTTTCATAAGATATTTGGTGCTCATTATAGACTGGGAATTATGCTAAGCAGGAGTTACTACTTTTTAAGACTATAGATATATAGAAACCAAAATTCTGCTGTGATAGCACAATGTAACTGGATTTATTTTTTTCCTTTGGATAAACTATACAACTCCTAATGCTTCTGACTTAGGCATTGTTATTACAAATTCATACTTGCATAATTTTAACAAAAGCCAATTGGATTTTAAATGGTATGCCTCTACTCCCCAAACACACCTTTTCTGTTTCCTTTATGACCTTTGTCTGTACTGAAAGGTCTGAAAGCAGTAGGTGTTGGGGGGAGTCATTATGATCAATGGCAGCTTTAATGCTTTTGAACTGGCAGGAACCTTCCCCTAGCATTAAAAGACAGCAGTGTAGGCACAGTGTATTTATGGTGCTTATTTACATCTCATTCTCATTCATTCTTCCTGCCCCTGTTGTGCAGGGACAGGCTTGTTGCTGGCAGGTCTCCTCACCACACATGTAGCATAGTGGAGAAATGAGACCGATTCTGCCCAGAGTTACAAAGTTCTGATAGGGACAGGCCCTGCTGCCAGAAACACCACAGCCAGACCCACCCAAGGCTGCAACTTCCATCTTGGGACACCCTGATATCCATGGCTAAGGACTGCACAGGTGGTAATTCTCATAGCTGCCCCTCCTTTGCTCCAGCAGGCTTCCTGAGCTCCATTCCCACCAGGTGTCTTCACAGAATTGTTAGAAATGAAAGGGCCCTCTAGAGATCTAGTCCAACCCCCGTCACTGAAGCCAGTTTGCCCAGAGCAAACACAGGATTGTGTCCAGGTGGGTTCTGAAAGTCTCCAGAGGAGACTCCACAACCTCCCTGGGCAGCCTGTTCCAGTGCTTTGTGACAGTGAAGACGTTCCTCTTACTTAGATGGAACCTCCTGTGTTCCAGCTTGAGCCCTTTGTCCCTTGTCCTGTCACTGAGCACCACTGAAAAGAGTCCAGATTTCTGCTTCTCAGAGCTCTAACTTTAACTTTAACCTTAACCCTGAGTAAAGTCCTAAGGGAAGAGCTCAGACATGTGCCCCGATTAAGTGATTCCAAGGGGTGAATTCCACCAGCAGCCCTCAAACCACTTAACCCTTCCTCTTAAACCAAACTCTTGGTACATGACTATGCTACAGCTTTCTCTTCTCAGTAACAGATACTGAGATGGTTTTGGGTCTAGGGTTCCTGGTGCCAAACCAAGGAGAAATCCTAGATGCACAGTTTCATTTTTCCCTATCTCAGTTATCCAAACTGCTGATAATCACGTTTAGCAGTCCTATCCTAAGAGTCTGCTCACAAATATTCAGACTAATGTTAACTGCACATGCTACCTGCAAACCTGAGCACACAAACAACGCTGAGAACCCATGCTGTCAGAGCAGGTGACAGCAACAGAGCCAGATGCAGTCACAGTCCTCAAGGTAGAGAGCTGGGAATTCAGATCTCGGAATATACTGCGATGGGAACTTGCCGTATATTTTAGATGAACTGCCAGGGCACAATAGCTGTCAGCTCACCTTGGCTGCCATTATGGAGGTTGCAAGCTGTCACAGAAGGCAGACTGGCTGCAAAGCCAGCTGAACATGGCTTAAGGAATATAACAATTCCTCTAGTACAGCAAAGAGAAAGACAATGTCCTCTGCAATAGTTTGCTAACTCAGAGCAAATGTTGCCCTCAAGATGATGCCATTCAGTCAGCATAGGATACTTAAGCTCTAAAACCTAGAGGAAAAAATAAATTTCTTGTAAGCTTCGTATTTCAACTAGATTATGTCTTTATTCTACACAAAAAATAAACAGAGCTGGAACAAAAGTGTCACATTACTACGTATTTATGATTTGCAACAACCTCTTAATGAGTTGACTGTGTTTTCTCTTGTACCTGCCATCCTTACGCTGTGCTACAGAGCACGTGAATATGTTTTTACCATCAGATAGATAATCTTCAAGAGCTGGCTTTTGCTTCGTTTGTCAAAAGTAATGCTTTGCACACCTCTGCTGGGAATGCTGAGCTGGCTGCTGAATACAGAGCTAAGAGGCCTAGATATTGGCTTCCTTCCTTGTAATTATCATCTCACATGGAAAGGAGACTGTTTTATCTTGCAGAGCACAAGGGTCATATAAATAGTCTTTAGCACAGAAAAGAGCTAGACAGTTTCATGGTTATAATTTAGAATCTAGCTCCATTTCAGTTATTTAGTCTCGAAGCCAAATGAAGCAGAGAAATGTGATTTTTTATGATATTATCTCTTCCAAAAATATTGCTGTGATCTTATTCAAATTCTTCATCTTGATATGCCATAAACGTTTTGTTGAGACTAACTTCTTAATAAAAGTGAAGATGAAACATTCCAGCAATTTCCCAAACACAATTTGAAAGAAATAAGACCACATGCATTTTCTTTTTCTGAAAGCTACACTGAAAAAAACAAAAAATCCATCAAAAAACCCCTGAATTACAAGTTTTAAAGTTCACCTACAGTGTGAGTATCTTCATTTAAACACAAACTATCAGAGTATTTCAACATAACCGTGATTTATTCTTTTTTGAGATGATATTCATTTGATGAATTTCACTGTGTAGATATAACACAGACTTTTGTAAGTCACTTGACTGAGCAGACCATGACATTCTGATTAAAAGATTAGCACCATGCTGTATGGTGCTAATTTATAATGGATTAAGAACTGATTGCTGGACAGATCTCAAAATAGAGCCAGTTACTATTCACAGAAATAAGGGGATTTCTTAACCCGCAGAACTGCAAAATGGAACTAAACCTCATGGTCAAAGACCTGCACAGGATTTTTGCTGCTCTATACTTTGGAACAGACAACCTTGGAATGATATTTAAACACATGTGCTTTTAGGTCTCATTAAAAACAGCTAGCAGACCTGAATACAAGGCACTATCTGCTTGAAACGTACTTGTTTGCAGGTGAGGGAGGATGACACCACCTTATGAACATCAGTCACTGCAAGAGTAGAAGTTACTAGAGCTGTTCTAATATTTCAGCTACTACTACACCTGCTATGTCAGCTTGAAATAGGCCTATTTTAAGAAAAGACCCAGTCTGATCCCACTGTGATCTCCAGAGCTCTCCAATGACCTACCTAAAAACGAGCCAAGAGGTTCAGGAGCCATTCCCAATTTGGTTCCACTACCACTTCAAACCACTTTGGACTACGAGCACCATCAGAGCTGTGAAAGTTCCTCCCCTTTGCACCGCTGACAAATGGGGGATGGCAACATGCCTAAATTTTCACAAGTCACTGAATTCCCCTGCTTCCATTTTGGAGGGGTGGAGTTACAAAGCATGTTTTTAAACAAGTGATGCATGACTGCCAGCACAACTTTCAAATGCCATCATACTGGTCATGTCTCACAACATAGGGAGTCCCAGCCAACAAAGTTACACCTATCTTGAAACCTCCCCTCTTAAGTTTTGAGCGGGCTGGGGAAAGAAGCCCTAGAGAAGTCATGCTTATGAATCTTGATTTGTTAAGAGCAGACTGAAAGAGGAGGGTTAAGGGAGAGAGATGGAGTAGCAGCCTTGGCAACCTTCTCCTTGTCTCAGGTTAGACTGAGTGAGGAAAGAATCTACAGCACATGCCTAGTGGGACCTAAAATGCTGTGTTTAACGAGGCTTTAACAAAGTCCTCTTCATTTGATTCCATGAACCTCTTCAAAGCAAGTAGCTTGCAGTTTGGGAAGGCAACTTAAAACTTCTGGTACTTAACTGAGGCACTTGAAAAGAAAAAGTTTTAAGAAAATTCCTCTGGGGTGGGAGGAAACAACTCTGCTTCCTTTGACTCCAAATAAGGAAAAACTTCCTCTCCTTTAAGCATGGTGGGAATGTGGGATCACTATTTCCACACAACCAGGTGCGTTGTTTAGAGACATGAAAAATCACCACTGAAAGAAGACACAGAGGAGGAGCTGGGGAACAACAAGAGCACTTGGCCTTCCAGCAGCTGGAAATGAGGAAATTGCCACAGCCTGGAATCTCTCTCCACTGCATTCTCTTTCTAAACAGAGGAAGGTCACCCACACACCCCACAGGAGCAGACTAACAGGGGTGTGGCACAACAATTTCAAGGCATTTCAAGCAGGCAGGGCACAACCAGCT